>JARBWK010000001.1:191144978-191156492 GCA_030556195.1 Anolis apletophallus | reverse complement strand
TGCGCACGGGGCCAGCCATGCATCGCATCATCCAGACCTGCCCTCTTTGGTCTCCTACGACTCTGAGTGGCTGGAGAAGGACGGAGGGAGGAGGAGAAATCCAAAAGAGGGGGCCCATTCTGCCTCTTGGACTCTGGAGCTTTTGGAGGCGGCGCGCAAGCAGGGAGCGGGGAGGAGCAACAACGGAGGACTTCTTTGCAGGGTGCAGGGATACGTGAAGAGGACCAACAGCAAAAAACCTGGTCAGGGGTCTGAAGATCACCAGGATGAGGCCCGAAGATCACCCTGGTGATCGCGATCACCGTTCTGAGCACCCCTGCCTTAAAAGAACAAACCCTCACATCGGTGGCTGATCTGATACAATTGGCAGCAAATATATTAACTGGTGGCAGTTTGAACATCTGTAGGTGGGGCTCAAAGGGAAAATACCCACCCTATCACAATGGGAAGAAAGCCTTACTGCCCAGAGTTATAAAAGGGTTCGTTCCTTACATGTTAGTGGCAGTGGTAAGATTTGCAAAGTAGACCTGCCCTGCCACGGTTAACATAAGGAGCCTGGAAGCCTTCTTTATATACTGTACTTCATTACATTATTTGGTGGCAGTGTATTTACTGTAAGGGGTCCGAGTCCCGACATATTTGGCGGCATGGTAGGATAGAGGTAGAAGTAACGTTACTAACTTCTATTCAATACTAAACAATAGGATCAAACGGACAGAAATTCGTCACAAATATTTTATAACTTGTCAATAAGTAATATAGAACAATATTCACATTGATCAAGTATCATAAATATCTAAAGAAAAATACACGGTGTACATTCAATATGGGTGTAGATAATCACAGTAACGATACTCACGTTACCCATACCCGTGTATGGCCAATGTGTAGTGGATACAGACGTAAATAATAAATCCAAAATCACTCCAATTATATAATAGTCAAAATTTTAAGTAGAAGAACGTGCAGTCACTAGTTCATATGAAAAGGAGTGATGAGAGTCAACACTGAAATAGCTGAAGATGAACTAATTCCGTGTATATGAAATGGAACCAAAAAGGTAATTGTAATCCAAGGCCCGATGGCCAAAATGAAACCACAAAAGGTAATTGTAATCCACTGTAATCTTCTACTTAAAATTTTGACTATTATATCATTGGAGTGATTTTGGATTTATTATTTACGTCTGTATCCACTACACATTGGCCATACACGGGTATGGGTAACGTATCGTTACTGTGATTATCTACACCCATATTGAATGTACACCGTGTATTTTTCTTTAGATATTTATGATACTTGATCAATGTGAATATTGTTCAATATTACTTATTGACAAGTTATAAAACATTTGTGACGAATTTCTGTCCCTTTGATCTTATTGTTTGGCATGGTAGGATAGCCTGCCCTGCCACACCGAAAAAGGAATGGTCAGTGGTGACTGACCAATGGGCCAACCCTGATCCCTTACAATGTTTTTATACATGTGTGTGTACCCTGACGTTTTACATCCTGTTTTTTTGTACATTTTTGATGCTGGTCATTGACCGTAATATATCTTGTTGATACTTTGAAAGTGAAATTCGTATGTTCATACCCAATTTTTCATGTATTTCTGGGGGGTTTTTTGCTCATGCCTAGTTGAGAGGTGACATGTGAGCCATGTTTAAAAATTGGCTGTCATAAGAAAGAGGGAGCGGACTTGATTTTTTGCTGCCCTTGAAACTAGGACTCGGAGCAATAGGTTCAAATGACAGGAAAGGAGAGTCCACCTGAACATTAGGAAGAACTTCCTGACTGTAAGAAGAGCTGTTCAACAGTGGAGTTCACGGCCTCTGAGTGTAGAGGAAGCTCCTTCCTTGGAGGCTTTTAAACAGAAGCTGGATTGCGATTAGTCGGTGATGCTTTGATTGTGCTTTTCCTACATGGCAGGGGGTTGTACTGGATGACCCTTGGGGTCTGTTATTCTATGACTCATTATGATCAGCTTGGGCAAAGATAGTTATGTTCCCTTGTAAATGAATGAGATGGGTTTGGATTAGGGAGAAATTCCATTCATTCCCAGATGCACCATTCAAGGAAGGAAGGAATATAAGCAAGGATGGAATTATCAGAAGGAATGAGTTTGAGTAAAGTGTTCCAAAATTTCCCCAACTCTACCACAGTCTGAGTGTGATTTGCATTAGACTACAGACTGAGGATGTTTCAGTAGACCAGTGAGTCTCCTCTGAGTTATAAAGGGCTTTCCCCAAATCTTTTATTGGGGGGAAAGGGTTCAGTACCTTGGACAGGAGCAGACTAAAACTCAGAGCAGACTCACTAAGATGCCTCTCTGGTGAAGATGTCTCAAAAGAGGAAACACGTGATGGGGAAGAAGGCAATAGATGGGTCAGATTTGCATAACGTCTTCATATGCTCCTTGTATGCACAGAAAGACATTGAAAAATTACCCGCAGTCATTTTTTGAAAAGAGTATCTGAGTAATTTGAGAAGAAATAGAGTAAGTCCTCAGCTTTCGTGGTGACTAGGGACACAGAACTATCATAAAAATGGGGAAATGAAAAATAAAAACATCTCCATAGGAATCTGTAGATTCCTCCAAACTGAGTGTAGCAAACTATTCCTGGAAGTTGACTGTTGAATCACACTATTGAATCCCGAGATTCCTAGAGAAGTATTATTTCTTGAACTCTCTCCAACAAGACCAAAGACCAGAGAGTTGCCCTAGAACAGTGTTTCCCAACCAGTGTGCCGTGAGCGATCATCAGGTGTGCCGTGGGAAACTGGAACCTCCAATACCCTTTCTTCCCCCTCCTGCCGAACACGTACTTTTTCTTCTCCACTCGGGCTCCCTTCTTCCCAGCCTCGCTCTGCTCGCTTTGCCTCGCTTCCAAACTCAATTCCCAAGCAAACCCTTTCAGTACTTTCTGTTGGTAATGAGAGTTCAATATGCCACGTTTGGTTCAATTCCATTGTTGCAAGAGTTCAGGGTGCTCTTTGATTACGGGTGAATTATAACTCCCAGCAAGACCTTCGTGTGTGTCTTTCTGCCATTTCTGCCAGGATATCTATGTTGTGTTCATCGAAACAGGCCCAGGTTTCACACTGAATGAATAAATGCATTCAAAAACATATTAACTATATGTATTACTGTGTTAGAGTGTCATTTTGTGTCATTTTGGTTGGTGGTGTGCCCCAGGATTTTGTAAATGTAAAAAATGTGCTGTGGCTCAAAAAAGGTTGAAAAACACTGCCCTAGAAGAAATAGACATGCCTAATCCAATCCATTAACTGCTATTCCTCAATGCTATAGGTTCCTGGGATTTGTAGTTTGATGAACCACCAGCACTCTTTGGTAGAGAAAACTAAAGACCTTGTAAAACTACAACTCCCATAACTCCATAGTATTGAGCCATGGCAGTTATAGTGCATTAATTTCACTGGTTTCAGTTGTTATGTTGGCTGGTGGATTCTAGGGAGCTGTGGTGCCAAAAAGCATTCTTCCTTCCTCCATGGTCCAAGTCTGCCTTGTTCACACACATAGTACAACTTCTGCCCACAACACTCATCCTCCCATTTTACGCCATCTTCAGTGCCTACTCCTGCCCCGCAATTTCCCCAGATGGGATCACTTGGTTCTCCTTCTCTCCATCTCTGAGAGTCTTCCTCCATAGGGCTGCCATCAGCCCAAACCCAGTAGCCCCACAGCCCATGGCGATGCAACCCCAGCCAAGCCTTCAAACCCTCCTGGAGTGCGACTCTCTTAGCCAGAATCCGACCTCGGGCCCGACAGGCAGCAAGAGCTTCAAACCAAGTGCAATTCTCCTGGATGACAATGGGGCTTTGGTTTCTGGTGGGTGGTGCTAAGAAGAAAGAGAGGAAGGGTTAAAGCTGTTAGGAACATCCTTAGGGCCCTTCCACACAGCCATATAATCCAAAATATGTCCTCACAATGTGCCCAGCTTCCTTGACTCAAGGAAGGAGGGTGTGTCGCGAGGAAGAGGAGGCGGAGGGAATTTTTAGATCTTCCAACATGACTGCATGGTAAAGTACCATTGGAAACCAAGCATAGAATCACACTGGAACGCAGGGTTGTAGCCGGGGGATAGGTGTACAATATAGTACTAATAATATAATATATTGTATACACATATAATATTGATGATAATATAATGTAATACAATATAATAATTATATATTTCATATCACATGTAATATTACTAATAATATTACAGTATAGTGGCGTGGTACAATATGGGAATGTATGTTACTAATATTGGGCTTTGCTAATAATATAATATATTGTATTTACTAGGCATGGTTTAGAACCCAAAAATAGGGAATCGAAAATCTAATGATGGGGGGTTTTGATTAGTAATAGAAAGACTTACAAAAAAAATTCCAAAAATTTCTAAAATGTAACGTAATTACTAACGAAATTCGTATGCCAGCGCATGCGCATTCAGATGGTTTGGTTTACAACTCCCAGAAATCCAAACAGCTGGTAAATTGGCTGGGATTTCTGGGAGTTGTAGGCCAAAACTTGAATAAATCACACTGAATTCTAGATGGGACTCTCCAAATAGGAAGGAGGGAGGGAAGGAGGGAGGGAGGGGGGTATTCTATTCTTGGAAGCAGCAAAAAAAAAGGAGGAGGAGGCCCCCCCCCTTGCTCCTCGCTGCCTCTCTCTCACCCCGATCCTGAGGGAGCGAGTGCCCAAGTTTGCCCAGGCTGAGAGGAAAAGGAAGAGGCCTGAGGCTGTGAGGAATGGTGGGAGTTGAAGTCCAAAACACCTGGAGGGCTGAAGTTGGCCCGTCATGAAGCCTCTTCAAGGCTTTAGATCCTGGCAGGCAGAAGGGGCAGGGAGAGCCGTCCACTCCTCCTCCCCTGCCAGGATCTAAAGCGCATCAAGGCTTGGCACGCTTTAGATCCTGTGAGAAACCAACCTAATGTATAATAGAATGAATGCTAACTTATAGAGTAAGTGCCTAAATATTATAAGTAATCCAACTGGTCATATACCTACATTCCATGCACATGCAATAATACAGCACAGCAGTAATAACAATGGGTATAAGAAGAGGTAAAATTCAAACCGAAGTATTCTGACTGGTCCCTCCTCAAGCGGTGCAAACGGGCTCTTCTCTATGAGCCCGGGATTCTGCAGCAAGCAAACGCTGTGCCCGGGCTTTTGGCTTTGCCCGGGAACGGCCGCCTCCCGGGCTCATAGAGAAGAGCCGTTTGCACCGCTTGAGGAGGGACCACAGTAAGAATACTTTGGTTTGAATTTTACCTCTTCTTATACCCATTGTTATTACTGCTGTATTATTGCATGTGCATGGAATGTAGGTATATGACCAATTGGATTACTTATACATGTTGTGTGCAACTACCCCAATACTCTTTGATGCTTTAGATCCTGGCAGGCAGGAGGGCAGGGAAGCCTGGAAAAATGTAAACAGAGAGGTTTACTCAGAAGAGTCCACAAAGGAGGGCACTTCATCCAAAGTGCCCTCCTTGCGGATTTACTCATGAGTAAACCTCTCTGTTTACTTCCTTTGCAGATTTACTTCTGAGTAAACCTCTCTGTTTACATTTTTCCAGGCTTCCAGCCGAAAGAGGGAGCGAGTTTAGGGCTTGCCTTGCCATAATACTTATTGGCAAGGGAGGCGGGAGGGTGGTGAGAGAGATGGAGGGTGCCCCCCCCCCTTACGACCTAATAATGATACTTAAGAAAATCCTGGCCCCCGAAGTTCTATAAAGAAAGTCCACTTCCTGGTTGGCGTTCCAGATGCGGAAATACTCAAAAGTAGCATTTCTTACGAATTTCTTCCGAATCATTTAATTTTCATAACTTTTTTCTCATGCCTAGTATTTACATATAACTTGTAAGCCACTCTGAATCCGCTTCAGGGTAAGAAGGGCGGCATAGAATGTCGCAAATAAATAAATAAAATATAGAATGAATCATACTATTTAAATTATTTTGTGCTATGGAACTGCTTCTCATGTTTCGTTAAAAAAGAAAATTACCCCCCACCCCAAAACATTTTCTGGGTACAGTCCTGACTGGAGGACATAGATATTCCCAGAGAAGACATCTCTCCAGGTTCTCTAGCATCACAATTAGAGCTGATGCTTGTTATAATGCTAGAGGACATTGACCATCTATTGACCAGAGGACATTGACCATCCATTCACAATGGAGGACCAAGAGACTCTTACAATATTTAAATCAGATAAGTGCAAAAGTAGAGGGATAATTGTATAACTAGGAGTTTGTTTGTTTTTAATATAGCTGGCCACAAATCTTTCCAAAGGCAGAGGGAAATGTTGGCTTTATAGACTGTAACGTAACACACCCAAGACATACCTTCTGTCAAAAATGTAGGGGGGGAAATTGGCAGCTCCTTTTGGCCAGTGACTTGCTCAGATCTGCTATAGGCTGAGGTGAGATCCTCAGTTGTAGGCTGAGAATGCAAGCCTGTCCCATCAGTAGTTGCAGTGTCGTATCCTACGGAAAGAAATAATATGACAGGAACCCTATGATAGGGAGTTAGACCTGATACACTGTATTCTATGACTATTTTGGATGAGAACACTGCATCACAACAGTCAAAGAAAGACAAAACATGGAAGACTGTTGCATTCCAGTTGTCATATTAATTCAGGACATGTGAAACATGTTGGTATGGAAATTACTGTGTGTTGTATAAGTAACTAGCTTGGGGACCTGGCGGTGCCCGGGTTATTTGAGGAAGGCATTGTGTGCCAAGGTTGGTTCCTATTAGATGTGTATGTGGCTTGCAGTGGTCTCAGGAACTTAGTGAAGGTACTGCGAGTCCCATTGGCCATGGGCCATCCCCCTCCAAACAGCACCGGGATGTAGAGTGGGTCATGGGGGCTCTGTGTGTCACACTTGGTCTTGATCATTCTTTGGATGAAGGTTGCAGCGGTTTTGGAAAGTGAGTGAAGGTATTTCAAGTCCCATCATCTGTGGTCCATCCTCCTTGAAACAACACCAGGGTGTAGAGTGGGTCAAGGGGGCTCTGTATGCTAATTTTGGACTGTAGTGGTCATTGGGTGAAGGTCGCGTTGTGAAGTGGGCCATTGGGCCCCTGTGTGGCAAGTTTGGTCCTGATCCATCACTGCTGTGGGCCGCAGTGTCTGACTGCCTGAGGCCTTTCCTTTTCCCTCTGCATCACCTTAGAATGTTGGGATGTGGATGGCCAATCGGAGTCCTTTATGCAAATACCATTTCAGTGGCAACCAATCCCCTCTGTCTGGGGCCATAGAATGTTGGAGTTCTGAGGCTGGCCAATCAGAGTCCTTTATGCAAATATTCCCATAGTGGCAACATATCGAAACGCTGGCACATATCTTGGCACCTCCGCACCTCCCAGAAAATGAACATTACATTTCCAACGGTAAAAATCTATCATTTGGCTAACTCAAGCATTCAGTTGCATTCTCTTTTTGCTGGCCAATCAGAATCCTTTATGCAAATTGTCTCTCAATGGCAACCAATTACCTCTGTCTGGTGCCTTAGAGTGTTGGAGTTCTGAGGCTAGCCAATCAGAGTCCTTTATGCAAATAATCCCACAGTGGCAACCAATCGAAAAGCTGGCACATATTCCTCTGCACCTCCCGCCCTCCGCACCTCCGCAAACACTGACTTTTATCATATACAAGGATAGATGATAGATAGATAGATGGCATCTTAGAATCAAATAAATATATTATTATGATTATTATGATTATTATTTCCAATTTTTATCATGTCAGAAGCGACTTGAGAAACTGCAAGTTGTTTCTGCTGTGAGAATATTGGCCTTCTACAGAGACATTGCCCAGGGGACACCCGGATGTGTTACCATCGTGTGTCCCCGCATGGGAAGTTGAAACTGACAGACGGAAGCTCACTTCATTTCGTGGATTTGAACCACTAACTTTCAGGTCAGCAATTCAGCTGGCACAAGGATTTAACCCATTGTGCCACTGCGGCTGCTATTATTTCCAAATGGGGAGATACAGTTTTCAGATAGTCCAGGTATGTGGCTTTCCTGTTAGTGGGGAACTGAATCTGCTCTGGATTTGAGTCTGAACTTTAAAGGGGACATCAAAAGTCCTTCCTTCAAATTCTGTCCAGCTCCTTTCTAGAAAGTTCAGAGTAAATCCCAGGAAGGACTCACTATCCCACTGACATACGGTGCATCTACACCAGGGGTGCTCACACTTTTTCAGCATGTGAGCTACTTATAAAACAACCTACCCACTACAAAAATGTGAAACATATAACACAATATCTGCTTTGAATTGGGTTTTCTGAGTCCACACTGCCATATAATCTGATTCAAAGCAGATAACATGGGATTTTATTCAACTGTGTGGAGAGGACCTCAGATAACCCAGGGCCGGCAGCACTTGGGCAGCATTGAGAGCCTGCAGGATGGGACTGAGCCTTCCTCCCGCCCTGCCTGCAATTTACCAGGATGCCTTACGCGCAGGCCCGGATCAACACCCTTTGGCGCCCTAGGCCACAGTTTGGAATTACGTCCCCGTCCCGTCCCCCCCCCCGCCTCACGCCGCCGCATTAAAGAGGCTTATCCCCATCCCCCGCTCCCCTCAGCCCTTCCTCCTCTTCTCCTCTGACATCCATCCACTCACTGCTGAGGCTTCTCCCCGTGCCGGGAATGTGCGCCCAGCGATCCCAAAGAACTACGGGTCCCAGCATGCCCCGCAGCTGAGAGGCTGCCACCGCCACCGCACCAGTCCTCCTGCTGCTGCTATGCCTTAGCAGCAGCAGGAAAAGCTAGGGCGGCAGCGGCAGCCAATGGGGGCACCCGAGGCGGTGTTTAGCTACTAAGCGCCGCCCCGGGCAACCCCCATTGGCTTCCGCCACCGCGCCAGTCCTCCTGCTGCTGCTATCCCTTAGCAGCAGGAGGAAAGGTTAACGCGGCCGTGGCAGCCAATGGGGGCGGAGCTTGAGCTGGGCTGGGATTACCAGCGAACAGGGGGGGGGGGAAGGTCCGTGAATCTGCCCCACCCCCGTGGCTTACGCCCATAGGCCGTTGCCTAGGGTGGCCTTGGGTAATCCAGGCCTGCCTACGCGATCTACCAGTAGATCGCGATCTACCTGATGAGCACACCTGATCTACACTGTACATTAATACAGTTTGACACCACTTACCTGCCATGGCTGAATGCTATGAAATCCTGTGAGGTACCAGCACTCTTCAGAGAAAGCTGTGAAATTACAACTCCCACAATCTCATAGCATTCAGCCATGGAAGTTAAAAGTGATATCAAACTTCACTAATTCTACTGTGTAGACGCGATCTTAGAATCTACCAGATCAGTCACTAGGGAATGTTGTATCGCAAAATCTGCTTCTGGGAATGCTTTGCCTTTCTGTTTGGTCATCCCATCCTTTGCTCCCTTTATCCCAGTAGACACCAGCAGCTGCCACTGCAAGTGAGGGAGAGTATATTTTGCTCTGTTTAAGGGTATTTAAGGGCACCAGGAAGCACAAAACGAGACAGATGTTATACCTCCCGGTGAGGAAATCCACCATTTGTTTCTGGCCTGTGATCAGACACTTGTCTAAGATTCCTAAGATACCAAACGGTGTGTGGCAATCCTAGAAAACTCAACCTGTGCTGACGATTGCTCTGCAGCTGCTAAATATTTTCCCCTTCTAATCACATGTAGACGTTACATGGCACTTGAGGTCATGCACAGACACAGCAAATCTGTCTGGGGAAGCATTTGGAGCAGCCTACAGTTCATTTCCATTCAAATGTATTGGAGTTACATTCTCCATCACTGCCCCACTACGTTTAAAGCACAAGGGACTGTGGCACAGCTGGCTGGGAGTCAGCTGCATTAAGATCATGAGTTCGAAGCCAGCCCGGATCAGAGTGAGCTTCCGACCAAAATTGTGTAGCTTGTTGTTGACCTTTATTTATTTTATTTATTTATTTGCTATGCTTTTATACCGCCTCTCTCAGCCCGAAGGCAACTCGAGGCGGTGAACAAGACGCAGCAAGTGCCCACATACAACACATCATAATAAGATAAAAACTATCATATAAAACCATATAAATTAACAATTAAATCTACAAAATACAAATCTCAGCTCCACAATCTTAAAATCAGTTTCTGTTCCGTCGTCATATTAATTCTTTGATCTTGATTAATTAAAGTTCGTCTGCGAATGCTTGCTCGAACAGCCAAGTCTTGACTTTCTTACAAAATGTCAGGAGGGAGGGGGCCAATCTGATGTCCAAAGACAGTTGCATCCGACAAGTAGGAAATGTAGGTACCACTTTATGGGGAGGCTAATTTAACTGATTTATGAGGCCATAAAAATCTCCAGGAAGTATGCAAAGAATGAGGAAGTGACAGCTCCCCTGGTGGCCAGAAGCTGGAATGTTAAATAGCCTCTGAGTGTCTGTCTATATATGTTGTGTGTCTATGGCATTGAATGTTTGCCATGTATATGTACATTGTAATCCGCCCTGGGTCCCCTGTGGGGTGAGAAGGGCGGAATAGAAATACTGTAAATAAATAAATAAATAAATAAATAAATAAGATATTGGGATGATTCTGAGCTTGGAGATCAAGGGTGGAGATACACCGTAGAATAGTGGTTCCCCTCCCAGATGTGTCCCTAACGCTACCCTGCGATTGGAGACAGGCTTCGTGAAAGTGGAAGCGAGAATATGGACAGCTATTCTCAATTACTGGCTACACCTATGCTTCTCCCCATGTGGTCTTGCCCCCCCTCATCATGAGAGACGACTTCCTGTCCACATGGATTAAAACAGTCTCAGCAAAGATCGCAACACTAGGTTTCTCCCAAGGACAATTGCTAAGCATGAGATGGGACCAAGCCAAGGATCTCATTAAGCAACGGATCCTGGACATAGAGCGCCAATCCGACCTAGCCTGTTCCCCAGCCTTCATGGTTAGAGAAGCCACTAGATACCTCTCTGCCCCCATGGCATACCTAACAGACCTGGAGGTGCCCAAACACCGAAGGGCTTTTACCCTGGCAAGATGCCATGCCCTCCCATCGGCTGTATTGGAGGGGAGGTATCAGAAGACCCCCTTCAAGCAGAGACTATGCCCCTGTGGGTCTGGTGATGTGGAAACAACTGAGCACGTGCTTCTTCAATGCATGTTCTACAGAGATCTAAGATCCAATCTCATTGGACCATGGCTTTTAAAGTACCCGGGGCGCAGTGAAAGATGTTATTCCACCCTGCTGCTTTCGGACTCTAACACCGCAATGACTTACAGTGTTGCTAAGTTCTGTGCTGCTGCCCTTAATATCAGACGGGTGATGATTGACACCGTAAAGCAACAATATCCTGTCTCTTAAAATATATTTTTATACTGATTTCTAGTCCGATTTTAAATAACTGTTTACTGGGGAGTTGTCCTTCTCCTCTTAGGGCGCTTGTGCCCGCTTTGTGCTGGTCTGTGACCGTAATAAAGTTTTGATTGATT
>JARBWK010000001.1:191121372-191144878 GCA_030556195.1 Anolis apletophallus | reverse complement strand
ACTGCAGTCTGCAGGAGGGTGGTGCATGGATGATGGGACTTGAAGTACCAAAGACCAACCTTGGCACACAATGCCTTTCTCAAATAACTCGGGCACCGCCGGGTCCCCAAGCTAGTCATAAATAAAATACAAGAAATTCACACACAAGGAATAGGGTGGGCAGGCCGAATGGACATGATAAAATGATAAAAACCCTAGGGCAGTGTTTCCCAACCTTTTTTGAGCCACGGCACACTTTTAACATAAAAAAAATCTGGGGGCACACCACCAACCAAAATGACACAAAATGACACTGTAACACAGTAAAGAATGGCTGGGGGATGGTGGCCTGCTGGGAGCAGCTGCTGGGAGTGCCGAAGCCAGGGGAGGAGCCAGGCCACACCATGCCCCCCCTCCCCCTGGCTTCAGCTCTCCCACAGCCGCCAGCCTTGAGGGTGCAGTGCCAAGCCAGCATTGTGCTGGCTCTGCCACCGCTGGCTTGGCGCTGCCCCCTCAAGGCTGGCAAGCTGTGGGAGCGCTGAAGCTGGGGAGGGGGCGGAGCCAGGCCACGCCATGCCCCTCCCCCTCCCCCGGCTTCAGTTCTCCCACAGCTTCACCAGCTTTGAGGGGGCAAGCCAGCATTGTGCTGGCTCTGCCATCGCTGGCTTGGCACTTCCCCCTCAAGGCTGGCAAAGCTGTGGGAGTGCTAGAGCTGGGGAGAGGGGGTGGAGACAGGTTGCGTCATGCCCCCCCTCCCCCGGCTTCAGGTCTCTCACAGAGGAGGAGCATGAGCGGTGGACGGGCTTCAGTAGGCGTGGCTCCTCCTCCGCGCGGCTTCAACAAGCAAGGGGCGAGAGTCATGGCGGGAGTCATGGCAGATTGGAGGCTGGTTGGGGGAAACGACCGAAGGAGGCGGTGCCCCGGTCCCTTCTTTTTCTTCGCCGCCGCCCATCCCTTCCTCCTCCTCTCTCAAGCAGCAGGAGTTCGGCAGGAGGAGAGGGGAAGGAAGGGGGGCAGAGAGCTTTTCTCGCGGCACACCTGATGATCGCTCACGGCACACTAGTGTGCCATGGCACACTGGTTGAGAAACACTGCCCTAGGGGATACATGTGAACTCATGGATTCCAAAGGAAATTGAACCACAACAGTATCACATTGTTGCTGTGTGCCTTTAAGCTTTCTCTGACATACCAAAAGGGACCATATCCTAACTGATCTTGTAAGCTAAGCAGGACCACCCTTGGTTAGCACTTGGATGGGAAACCACCAATGTACTGTAGGCTGCATTTCAGAGGAAGGAACTGGTACAACCACCTCTTATTCCTTGTCCAAGAACTTCCTATGAAATTCAGGTTCCATATGTCCCCTTGGAGGCATGTATGCACACAAGGTAAACCTTTCACAGAATTTCCCAAGTTTTCATGGCTGATCAGGGATCCAAACCCTGATCTCCAGAGACATAGGGCCCTTCCACACTGCCATATAATCCAGAATAGCAAGGCAGATTATCCAGTTTATCTGATTTGAACTGGATTATATGAGTCTACACTGCCAAATAATCCAGTTCAAAGCCAATAATCTGGATTTTATACAACTGTGTAGAAGGGGCCATAGTCCAATGTTCAAACTGCTCCACCACATTCAAACACAAAACAGAAAGAGGAAATATAAGAGCACTGGGAATGTGGCGCAGCTGGCTAAGTGTCAGCTGCATAAGATCTCTCTGACCAGTAGGTCATGAGTTCGAGGCCTGCCCGGGTCGAGGTGGGTGCTGGATCTTTAAGTGTAGCCTGCTGTCGACCTTTGCAGCCCGAAAGACAGTTGCATCTGTCAAGTAGGAGACAAAGGTACCACATTAAGTGGGGAAGCAATTTTTGACTGAATTATGAGGCCATTAAAGAACTCCAGGAACGCTGAGGAATGAGGAAGGAACAACAAGGGACGCTGGGAACGCTGAGAGATCAGGAGTGCATCAGCTCCCCCTGGTGGCCAGAGTTTGCCTCTGTTCATCTATATGTGTGTATGTGGAAACGGCAGGGATTGTCTGCTTAGTATGTGTACCTGTAATCCGCTCTGAGTCCCCTTCGGGGTGAGAAGAGCGGAATATAAATAAAGTAAATAATAAAATCTATATATGTATATGAAAATGTAACGTCCATGGTTATAAGCTTATAGGCAGCAAAACCACACAACGCAGACACACAAAACCAGACCACATACACTCACAACCCAACGAGGTATGTTTGCCACTAAAAAAAACCCAAAAAAATTCTAGGCAATGGCAAAAAACCCCTAAAAAAACAAGAAGGGGCTAGCCTTGCACCAAACCTCCTCTTCTCACCCCTCCCACCGGATCTCCCTAATGAAGGAGAGAGAGAAGTTGGCCCCAAAAGGCCAACAGCTGCCCTAGGGAAGCAGCAGGCCCCGCCCACCAACAGAATGAAGGAAGGAAGGAAGGAAAGGATTCCACTATTACTATTATTATTATGCTGAGGCTGAATGGCCATCTGTCAGAAGTGGTTAGATTGTGTGTCTCCCATTTGCCAGAAGGGGCTGGACTAGATGGCCCTTGGAGGTCTCTTCCTACCTTAGGATTCCACTACTACTATTATTATTATGCCGAGGCTGAATGGCCATCTGTCAGGAGTGGTTAGATTGTGTGTCTCCCATTTGCCGGAAGGGCTGGACTAGATGGCCCTTGGAGGTCTCTTCCTACCTTAGGATTCCACTACTACTATTATTATTATGCTGAGGCTGAATGGCCATCTGTCAGGAGTGGTTAGATTGTGTGTCTCCCATTTGCCAGAAGGGGCTGGACTAGATGGCCCTTGGAGGTCTCTTCCTACCTTAGGATTCCACTACTACTATTATTATTATGCTGAGGCTGAATGGCCATCTGTCAGGAGTGGTTAGATTGTGTGTCTCCCATTTGCCAGAAGGGGCTGGACTAGATGGCCCTTGGAGGTCTCTTCCTACCTTAGGATTCCACTACTACTATTATTATTATGCTGAGGCTGAATGGCCATCTGTCAGAAGTGGTTAGATTGTGTGTCTCCCATTTGCCAGAAGGGGCTGGACTAGATGGCCCTTGGAGGTCTCTTCCTACCTTAGGATTCCACTACTACTATTATTATTATGCTGAGGCTGAATGGCCACCTGTCAGAGTGGTTAGATTGTGTGTCTCCCATTTGCCAGAAGGGGCTGGACTAGATGGCCCTTGGAGGTCTCTTCCTACCTTAGGATTCACTACTACTATTATTATGATGCTGAGGCTGAATGGCCATCTGTCAGGAGTGGTTAGATTGTGTGTCTCCCATTTGCCAGAAGGGGCTGGACTAGATGGCCCTTGGAGGTCTCTTCCTACCTTAGGATTCCACTACTACTATTATTATTATGCTGAGGCTGAATGGCCATCTGTCAGGAGTGGTTAGATTGTGTGTCTCCCATTTGCCAGAAGGGGCTGGACTAGATGGCCCTTGGAGGTCTCTTCCTACCTTAGGATTCCACTACTACTATTATTATTATGCTAAAGTGTCTATGGGCAGCACCGGCTCTTTGGCTTATAAATAGAGGTGAGCTGTGCAGGCAAGCAGGCCGAATGGCCGTGGAGGTGTCTATGGGCAGCGCCGGCTCTTTGGCTTACGAATGGCCTTGGAGGCCTTGGAGGTGTCTATGGGCAGGTGTCTCCCAACGCCACAGCAACGCGTGGCCGGATAAAGCTAGTAAATAAATACATAAATAAATAAATAAGAGGAAACTAATGTTGGAGCATGCAAGGAATCAGTTAATGTGTGTGTGTCAACTGTAAAATAAGGTGCATGAAGCTGATTTGTCGTGAGATGGCTGAGCCTGGAGCTTTCGATTACTGTTACATTTTTGTTCAGGTTTGAACTATGCTGGTGCAGAGAGATTCTGTTTGAAGAGAGAAGCAGAGAGAGAGAGAGAGAGAGAGAGAGAGAGAGAGAGAGAGAGAGAGAGATTGGAGTGTACTCTTGCTTATGTGACTTGATATACCGTAATTGATCACTTTGTACGTATGTTGTTCTGAACTACCAAGAGTAAACTACGAAGAGTCCCTTCAGGGAGATAGAGCAGAATATAAATAAAGTTATTATTATTTGTTATTTACTGTTCACTAGCATGGCGTATTTTCTTTCTCTGGCAAGGCGGTGTGTAGGCTGATCAAACGTGAACTACACGTGGTTTATTTTACATTACACCACAACTAATTCCCATTCCTTGCAGGAAACAACTTTTTTTTCCTAATTATCATTAGTGGATTTCATGGTCCTACTCTATTATGGAATTACTATTCCACTTGAACTGCCCCAGTTCCATTCTATGGAGTCTATGGCATTTGCAAACTTCATCAAACTTCAAATTCCAGGCGTCCATAGCACTGAGACAAGGCAGTTAAAGGGGCATCGGGCAGTATTCATTCAACAGATGAAGCCATAATCCAAAAAGTCACTGATCTCAGTTATCGTCCATGAATAAAGAGTTGTTTTGGATACCTACCAGTCCTTGTAGACTGTGGGGAGGGAGTCAGTAGTACTATTACATTCGTCTGAATAGGTTTGGAGGGACAACTGAAGGTGAGGATGAGGAGTAGAGGAAGCCCACCTGTGGGTCCTGAAAAACAGAATTAGTGTTCACATCGCTCAGCACATGCCGCTCTTACCATTTGGGAAGCTATTTGTCTGGCAGGGAGAGTGGAGCAGCCCCCACGTCCGACGGTTTGTAAATCGGGGGGGGGGGGTGCATCTACACTGTAGAATTAATGCAGTTTGACACCACTTTAATGGCCATGGCTCAATGCTATGGGATAATGGGACCTGTAGTTTGGTAAAACACCAGCTCTCTTTGGCAGCTAACACTCAGGACTTTATAAAACTAAAACTCCCATTTATAAAACTAAAACTTCCATAACATTGAACCATGGCAATTAAAGTGGTGTCAAACTGAATTAATTCGATAATATAGGTATATCCTTGGAAAGGTTAAGGAAGCTACTATCATTAGGAAGGGTGAGGTGGAGGTTTCAGGTGTCATGGAAGATTGGAAGCTGCCTTATAACAAGAGATGTATCTACATCGTACAATTAATGCTCTTTCACATCACTTTAACTGCTATGGAACCCTAGGAATTATAGTTTTACAAAGTCTTTAGTCTTCTCTACCAAAGATTGTTGGTGCCTTGTCATACGATAAGTCCCAAAACACCATAGCAGTGAGCCATGGAAATTAAAGAGGTATCAAAGTGCATTAATCTTATTGTATAGGTGTACCATTCAGTCCTTGGCTAACCTAAGACCATTACAGGTTAAGTATCCTTTATCGTAATGTCTTGGAGCCATAAATTAGAATTTGGATTCTGTGAGATTTTGGAATACCTGTATTTGCACATATGTATATTATGTGATATTTTGAAAACTCAAATCTAAACACAAAATACATTGATATTTTATATCCTGTATAACTTATACATACAGCCTGAAGGTAATTTTTAAAACATTTGTAACAATTTTGCGCATGAAACAACATTTGTATACATTGAACCAGCAAGAAGCAAAATTGTCACTATCTCAGCCGTTCGTGTGGTCAATTTGGATTTTATGAGTATTTTGAATTTTGTCATTCAGGATAAGGAATGCTTATCCGGTGATAACATACTGGATACAGATATTAGAGAATTGCCCAGACCTCTTCTACACTGCCATATAAATCCAGATTATCTGATTTAAACTGGATTATATGGCAGTGTAGACTCATATAATCCAGTTCAAAGCAGAATATGTGGGTTATCTGCTTTGATAAACTGCATTGTATGGCAGTGTAGAAGGGGACCTAGTCTCCAGAGCAGTAGGAAACAAGCTTGCCACTTCTTCCATGTGATAGACCAGTGGTTCCCAAACTTTTTGGCCTACCGCCCCCTTTCCAGAAAAGAAATTACTCACCACCCCCCTAGAAATTAATTGTTAAAAAAATGTAATAGCAATTAAACAGAAAGATATATGTATTAATGCAGTGGTTCTCAACCTTTCTAATGCCATGACCCCTAAATAAGGTTCCTCATGTTGTGGTGACCCCCAACCATATTTTCATTGCTACTTCATAAATAATTTTGCTACTCTTCTGAATTCTAATGCAAATATCTAATATGCAGGATGTATTTTCATTGTTACAAATTGAACATAATTAAAGCATAGTGATTAATCACAAAAGCAATATGTTTGGGGGAGTATGGACAAGGGATGATGGGATTTGCAGTACCTTCGACCAATTCAGCTCTGACTTCCACAGCCGAGACCCCATGAATGACAGACCTGGACCAAACTTGGCACACAGAACCCCCATGACCAACAGAAAATACTGGAGGGGTTTGGGAGGAATCCACAGTGATTTAGGGGAGATGTAGTTCACCTACATTTGGAGAGCACTCTGAACCCAAATAACCCTGGACCTGGACCCAATTTGGCACTAATACTCAATATGCCCAAATTTGAATACTGGTGGGGTTAGGGGGATTGATTTTGTCATTTGGGAGTTGTAGCTGCTGGGATCTATAGTTCACCTATAATCAAAGGGCATTTTGAACTCCCAACAGCAATGGAATTGAACTAAACTTGAGCAATAGAGAATACTGGACCTTGGAAATTGGGAGCTGCTTGCATTTTCCTTCGTGCCACGGCCATCTCCCAGGAGGCGCCTGCAAACGCTGTAGCAACTCAGGGGGCATTTGCAGACGCGGAGGTTTTCCTTCTCTGCTGGACCAACTGGCAGGCACACACTCGCAAGTGCGCAACTGTCTCAGACTGCCAGTTGGAATCCCTGGGCAGGCGTTGCTTGGAAACCGCAGCGTGCGCGCCCTTCCTCTCTTCAACTCCGCCCACGGTGCAGTCCCGTATCGCCCCTTCCTTCCAAGGGACCTGTTGGATTAGAAGAGGTGATACAGGACTGCGCCGTGGGAAAAGTTGAGGAGAGGAAGGGGGCGTGTGCTGCGGTTTCCAGGCAGCACCTGCACGGGGTTTCCAACTGGCAGGCGCACACTTCGCACGCTTGCGAGTTGGAATCCCGCCACCACCCCCTTACAGGGCTTCAATGCCCCCCCAAATGCCCCCCCTGAGCCTCACATCGCCCCCTTCGATCGCCTCACCACCCACTAGGGGGCAGTACCGCCCACTTTGGGAACCACGGTGATAGACTTTCAAATATTTCAACATGGCTATCATGTTGCTATTTAGGCATAGCTACTATTGTGTGAAATTTGATACCAAGACTTTCCACTTCAGGTCCAATAGTTAATGTATGGGTTGCTGTGATTTTTCCGGGCTGTGTGGCCATGTTCCAGAAGCATTCTCTCCTGACGTTTTGCCCGCATCTATGGCAGGCATCCTCAGATGTTGTGAGGTCTGTTGGAAACTAGGCAAGTGAGGTTTATATATCTGTGGAATAATGTCCAGGGTGGGAGAAAAAACTTGTCTGCTGAGGTATTATTATTATTTTCCCACACTGTCTATTTAATATGAATTCTCCATACCTACAGATACACAAACACACTTTTTAAAAGGTACTGTTTGTCCTCTGCACAATCCAGATTAGCAATTTGGGGAGTTTTGGTTTTGAGTCATGGGACAAGGCCCATAGCATGATTCATGGAGTATCTCCAAGACTTCTCTAAACACACACAAACTCTTGCAATATAGTGCCTTAATTTTTTGGTTCTTGCTACTTCTATGCCTATTCATCCCATGCTTTTGTGGGTCCTTTGGGGAGATTTTTTGAACCCACATCAGGACTCTTCCAAAGGGTTTTTGGTCACATCTATATTGACCACTGAATGTCGGTGTGAAACTGGCAGAGAAGGAAGCAGTGTGCAGATGATTAGATGGGAAGTCCTGAAACCGGTTTGAAGTCTGAATGGTGTTTTTTCAGATGCTGGCCTTGAACCAGTTCCAGGATATGCAATATCTGTGGTGTGACAACTAGTTAGGGATCTTACCACATTGTTTCCCAGTTCTGTTGTAGGGGGTTCATGAAGACAAGAGGCATAGGAAGAGAGCAGGTGGATTTAATAGGTGAAAACAACCAGATTTTACTATGCCTGGCCAGACAGGTGAGCAGTCCCCGTACACCCAGAGCATACGATGAATGGGTTGTGGCACAGCTGGCTGGGTGTCAGCTGCATTAAGATCACTACTGACCAAAAGGTCATGAGTTCGAAGCCAGCCCGGGTCGGAGTGAGCTTCTGACCAATTGTGTAGCTTGTTGTTGACCTTTGCAAACCGAAAGACAGTTGCATCTGTCAAGTAGGAAATTTAGGTGTGGGGAGGCTAATTTAACTAATTTACGAGGCCATAAAAAAATCTCCAGCAAAGCATGCTGGGAATGCGGAAGTACTTCATCAGTGTCGCAGATGGAAAGTGAAGCAACAGCTCCCCTGGTGGCCAGAAAAGTGGAATGTTAAATAGCCTGACTGTATGTCTATATGTGTTATATGTCTATGGCAGTGTTTCTCAACCTTTTTTGAGCCGAGGCACACTTTTGACATTTAAAAAATCCCGGGGCACACCACCAACCAAAATAAAACAAAATGACACTCTAACACAGTAATACATATAGTTAATATGTTTTTTTAAAGTATACACTTGGTGTGAAACCTGGGCATGTTTCAATGAACACAACATAGATATCCTGGCAGAAATCAAAGAGCTTTTGCTAAAGGCTTTCATGGCCAGAATCAGCAGGTTGCTGTGAGGTTTTCAGGCTGTATGGCCATGTTCCAGAAGCATTCTCTCCTGACGTTTCAGTCACATCTATGACAGGCATCCTCAGAGGTAGTGAGCTGTTAGAAACTAGGCAAGTGAGGTGTATATATCTGTAGAATAATGTCCAGGGTGGAAGAAAGAACTCTTGCCTGCTTTAGGCAGGTGCGAATGTTGCAAATGGCCATGTTGATTAGCATTTAATGGCCTTGCAACTTCAAAGTCGCTGCCTGGGGAGCGCTCCTCCTGGCCCCCTCGCCCGTCCCCAATTTGGGAATGGCGCGGGGGACAGGTGCAGACGCCTCCCGCAGGCCTCGATGGCTCGCGAGGGGGAAGCTTTTGTCCGGCTCTCGCGTCCTTTTTTTCGGAAGGGCACGGGGGCCAGGCGGAAAAGCTCCCCCAGCCCGGCGCCTCCCGCTCCTCCAACCCTCTCCTCTCTCACACACAAGACTTCAGAGCCCGCCTCACCCGGTAGGCCCGGATCCGCCTCCGCCCGCTTGGCCTCCTCCTCCTCCTCCAAGCAACAGCAGCAGGAGGGGGAAGAAAGGCGGGGGGAGGGGACATTTTCGCAGCACACCACGTGCTCTCGCACGGCACACTGGTGTGCCGCGTCACACAGGTTGACAATGACTGGTCTATGGCATTGAATGTTTGCCATGTCTATGTACATTGTAATCTGTCCTGAGTCCTCTGCAGGGTGAGAAGGACGGAATATAAATACCGTAAATAAATAAATATACCTTTTTAAAAGTAAGTTTCTATTTCCTACATGGCATGTGAACTCTCATAAGTCAGGTAGGTTCACTTTATTAACTGATTGGGTGCAGAGTGTGCTCATGCATGGTAGTAAGTTTCTATTTAACTTTCTGTTTCTCTAATGTCATGTGATTTCTGATAAATCGCATGTATATCCAAGAGCCCAATCAGCTTGTGTCCTCACAATTATTAATTACTAGCTTGAGGATCCGGCAGGGCCTAAGTTATTTGAGGAAGGCACTGTTTGTTTTTCGAAGTTTTGTAATATTGGTTTGGTAATGTATAACACTATTTATTAGAAAAACAGACAGTCTTTCCTCTTGTTTTGTATGAATGCTCCCATTAGAAAATGCATAAAGAGGTGGGTGAACTACAATTCCCAGAATTGTGGGTCAATCGTGAAGATACTGCAAATCCCAGCATCCATGGTCTCTCCTCCTCCAAACTTCACCAGGACATATAGTGGGTTATGGGGGGTCTGTGTGCCAAGTGTGGCCCTGATCCATCATTCATGGGGTCACTCTGGAAGTGAGTGAAGGTACTACAAGTCCCATCTTCTGGCAAGTTTGGTCCAGATCCATCATTGGTTTAGTTCACAGTGCTCTGGATGTAGGTGAACTACAACTCTTATAAATCAAGGTCAATTCCCCCAAACCTGGTCATGGGGGTTCTGCATGCTAAATGTGGTCTAGGTCCATTATCAAAGGAGGTCACGGTGTGAACTATAACTTCCATCCTGTTGAGTAAGTACCCCAAACCCCTCCAGTCTGTTCGGTTGCTGATCAATTCCTCTGTGTTTGTTGTGTGTCATAGGAAAATATAGGAAAGGGTTAAGGGAGAGGCAGTAGGCGGGGTCATGCAAATTTCATACAAGGAACCCTGGGATGCCTGCCTGTGGTGGAGGAAACATGTCAAATCTAGTATGAAATTCTCCCCAAATCTAAGCATTCCTTGGGTGGTGGGCTGTAGTGTTTGGAGAGGACATTGGCAGCATTAGGGCTACATGTTCATGGCAGTTGCTATAACCTGCAATGTCAGTGGAGGGAGTGCCTTTGGAGGATTCTCAATACTTAGGGCTATAGCCTGTTTGTGAAGGCAGGAGGCTGTCTGTGTAAGTGGACACCTCTGCCACATATACACATACACATTTTTCATGTTTATCCTGCAACACCTAACATCCTGCTTTGCAACATCTGCAAAGCTGTTTGGGCTGGAAGTCAGCCTGAAGAAAATGGAAGTTCTCTACCAGCCTGCACCACAGGAAGAACACCATCATCCCCACATCAGCATAGGCAAATCTGTGCTTAAGTTTGTTCAGCAGTTCACCTGCCTCTTCAGACACCAAGATTGATAAAGAGATAGATCACAGATTAGCAAAGGCATATAGTGCATTTGGAAGGCTTCACAAAAGAGTCTGGAGAAACAAGCACCTGAGGCAAAGCACCAATATCAGTGTGTACAGAGCTATCGTACTGTCTATTCTCCTCTATGGGTCTGAAACATGGGTCACCTATCGCCAACACCTATGACTCCTCAAACGCTTTCATCAGCGCTATCTTCGCACAATCCTAAATATTCACTGGACCGACTATGTGACTAATGTTGCTGTCCTTGAGCAAGCAGGGATCACCAGCATTGAGGCCATGCTATTGAGAACTCAGCTGCGCTGGGCAGGGCACATCTCTAGGATGGAGGACAGCCGCCTCCCAAAGATACTGCTCTGTGGTGAACTCGCCACAGGTCAGTGCAAGAGAGGCGCCCCAAAAAAGAGATATAAGGACTCCCTGAAAAAACATATCAGGCTCGGCCAGATTGATCACCAACAATGGTTTACCGTGGCCTCACATCGGGAGGCATGGAGACGCACTATCCAAAGAGAAACGACAACGCAAAAAGAACCGCAACTTGGAAACAACATTACCCAAGGAGACTCTCTGCTGTGCTTTCTGCAACCGGACTTGCCTATCTCAGATTGGCCTTTTTAGTCATCAACGCGATTGTAAAAAGCGTGGGATTAGTCCTTCCTAAGAATCTTCATTCGCAAAGTAATGCCATCAGGTATATAGAAGATAGATAGAAGTAGAGATAGATGTGCAGATAGATGTGCTATGTGATCCACCCATTGACACACCTCCCAAGCTGAATAATATAGAGGGTTGTTTTTTTTCTTTTAAGCAGTTTTTTAAGCTTAGCTTTACAAATATTTCTAATAATCATTTCTTTTTGTTTTCTGAGCACCCTCACTATAATGGAGTGACTTGATTGTCAAGTGAGAAAATACTGATGCTGCACAAACACTCGATCCTTACCTTTGTAACACACAAAGGGCTTTTTCTGGAGGCAGTCCTCTTGATACCACAGGCCGTTTTTCATAACCACACAGTTGTATGAGCTTCTGGCTCCTGGGCTCCACTTCTGAAACCTGTAAGGATCGCTATTAATCCAGACCCAGGAGAAGACTTAGCGGTACAGCCCGATCCAGAGAGAGCAATTAAAGCACAAGGAGGCAGCGAGTGTGAAATCCGTCTCGTCTCGAAATGTTGCCAGTGTGGTGCCTCGTTGGCGGCAATAGCAATAGGCGTTTGAGAAGGTTTGGGGCTCGGGGATGAGAAAGTATTCACGATCAGAGGACAGGACCAGTGCAGCAATGGCTGTGGGGAGAGAAAAAGATATGAAGTCCCCCAAATGTATCTTTAAAAACAGATCTCTCTCAATCAAATACTTTCCTAGAATCATAGAATCATATATTTGGAAGAGACCTCATGGGCCATCCTGTCCAACCTCATTCTGCCAAGAAGTAGGAAAATCACATTCAAAGCACCCCCGACAGATGGCCATCCAGCCTCTGCTTAAAAGCCTCCAAAGAAGGAGCCTCCACCACACTTTCTTTCTATTAGAACAGGGCTGTCCAACTTCTACCGGCCCAGGGGCCTGAATTCCGGTCACTGATGACATGGGGGGCCATAGGGTCTGCCCCCTTCCCCTGCTCCGCCCCCGGCTCCACCCCCTCCCTGCCCCCACCCCGCCCCCACCCCTGCATGCATACAGTCAAATATAATCTTTTACTGAGATAAAATGCAGGGATAAGATATTAAATTATTTTAATTTAATATTAAATAAATATTCCATCTTTTACTGAGATTTTATTTAATATTAAATATATTTAATTCCATCCTCCCCTCTCCCCTTATTTTTATTTAATATTAAATATATTTAATTCCATCCTCCCCTCTCCCCTTATTTTCATTTAATATTAAATATATTTAATTCCATCCTCCCCTCCTCCCTTAATGTATCCCATCCCCCCCTTATTTCATCTTTAAATGTATTTAATTTTATATTTAATACATGAGGGGAGATGGGGGAGGGAATGAGGAGCCCCTGAGGAGCCCCCTGCTTCGGCCTACCTTTTCCAGCGCGCAGGATCAGGAGTACCCGGACGACGAGAGAGGCGACGACCGACTGAGTCGAAGAAGGTCCTAATCGCGTCTGTGGGCCTCAGCGATCCAGTAGTAGAGTAGCCGAAGAGTATCGCGAGAATATGCAATCCACACGGGATTTCGCTGTCAACGCCGGCGTGATCTCGCGTTGACAGCGAAATCCCGTGTGGATTGCGTATTCTCGCGATACTTGCTCCAAACCCGGAAGTAGGTTTTTTTTTTTATTATTTATTTTATTTTTCAATTTTTATTTTTTTATTAAAAAGCTTAGGGGGGCGGAGGGAAGGGGCTGGAGGGGCCGTATACGGCCCCAGGGCCGCCAGTTGGACAGCCCTGTATTAGAAAGCAAAGAATAGCATAGGAATTATCTGTTGCACTATGGCACTGAAACACCTTTTAACCCAGAACCACATACGAGTCCAAGAGTCCTATTTAGGAATGTTTATTGAAGAAACCAGGCCAAAAGGGGGGAAAGGCAATTCCAAAAGCATCAGGAGAATAGAAAATACAAAAGTAGTAAGAATCCAAAAAGGACAAAGAACATGAAGTCAAGAGCATCACAACCCACAGCGTTACTGCAAGCATAAATCCATAAACTAGGCAAGAGGAACTTTTCCAAGGTAAACTCTTCCAGGAAAAATAGGCATGAACTTCCGCAATCCGAGCCCAGACTGACTTGTTAACTTTCCGCAGGGCCTGTAAGACCCTCCTTTTCACTCAGGCGTTTGGTCCATAGGCATAGGAACATGTATGCTGTAATTTTAAATACTGTAATCTTAATATGCTGTAATTTTAATAGGTGGATTTGCTATTGTGTTTTTAACTGTTTTATTGTGTTTTATGGTTCTCATGTATGTGAGTCGCCCTGAGCCTACGGGAAAGGGCGACTAAGAAATCGAACTAATAAATAAATAAACTAGAACAGGAAACTTGAACATACTGGAAACATGAACTAGACACCTGAGGCAGGCAGCCTTTTGGCAACACTGTCTCCTTTGAGAAGCATAAGGCCAACATCACTTAATTTAAGCCTGACCAATAGTCATGATATCATGCCAAATGCACCTGGGCTTCAAGGCCTTCTCGCAGATTCTCTCAGACTGTCTCATTCAAGGGTGCTCATTAGGTAGATCGCGATCTACTGGTAGATCGCGTGGAGCATCCTGGTAGATCGCAAGCAGGGCGGGAGGAAGGCTCAGTCCTGTCCCACAGGCTCCCGATGCCGCCAAAGTGCTGCCGGCCCTGGGTTATCGGAGGTCCTTTCCACACAGTTGTATAAAATCCCATGTTATCTGCTTTGAATCAGATTATATGGCAGTGTGGACTCAGAAAACCCAGTTCAAAGCAGATATTGTGTTATATGTTTCACATTTTTGTAGTGGGTAGGTAGATCATTTTGGCTTGGTTGTTTTATAAGTAGCTCGCATGCTGAAAAAGTGTGAGCACCCCTGCTCTAATTAGTCTGTTTTTCACTCCCTCCATTCTCAAGCCTAATCTGGTTTATCAGGAAAACTCAGGAACTGTTTTCACTATCCCTGGTTGCTTGAGAATGATCACATCATATCTCCTAGCACTGACAAACGAATCATTTTGAAACCCAGCAGGCCCCTCGTCCTCCAACATGTCAGAAAAGTCAGAGAAATCCTCAGCTGCTTGCTGAGCTACAACATTATAGCACCACGACAGCCTGAGGTTAGCATGCTCTCCAATACTTTATAGTTGAAAACTGGAACAAGTTCGGTATACAAATACAGTAAATAAATAAATAAACAAATCTCAGTTTGCAGCACTGGGCTTGGCCTGAGAACCAAGGTGAAAGGAAAGAGGAGGAGAAAAAAACTTGGATACTTTAGAAATAGTTGAAAATATGAGATAGCAGAGGAATGGTCAGGAGTACCTGGCTAAATCAGAATGATTTAAGAGTACAAGATGGTCCTGTTAGTTTTTATTTTTATCCTAACAATATTTCTGTGATGTAATGTAAAACTAACGGTGCATCTGCATTGTAGAATTAATGCAGTTTGACACAATTTGAACTGCTATTAATCAATCCTAAGAAATCTTGGGAGCTGTAATTTGGTGAGAATCACACAACTAAAGCGTTTTCCAGACTATACTCCTGTGATTCCACAGCATTAGCCAATGGCAGTTCAAATGGTGTCAAACTGGATTCATCCTTCAGTGTAGATGCTCCCTAAAAGAGAAGCAGTGGCCAAGGTCACCTAGGGCCAGGCATGTAGCCAGGGGGGGGGGGCTAAGGGGGCTTCAGCCCCCCCCCCGAAATTCTCAGGGTGGTCCGCGAAAAGGCCTTACTGGTACATTATTTAAACTGTTATGTTTATTCATATCATGATCTGATCACCATGCTCATTATATCCCACATTAATGGGGTTATTGGGATAACAATACAAAAGGTTTGCTAGGGTAGACCCTCTTCCACCCAGTCTCAGCCCCCCGAACCAAACTCAGCCCCCCGAATCAAAATCCTGGCTACGGCCCTGCCTAGGGCCCTTGCACACAGCTTTTTATCCCAGAATATCAAGGCAGAATATACCACAATATCAGCTTTGTACTGGATTATCTGACTCCACACTGCCATATATTCCAGTTCAAAGCATATAATGTGGGATTTTATTCAACTGTATGGAAGATGCCCTACTCAGCTTCATCTTGGCCAACGTGGGATTTGAACTAAGGTTTCTCCAATCCTCACCCACAATTCTAGGTATAACAACATACAGGCTTAGCTAGAGGTGAAAGCAAACATAATGCAATCACCATATGCATGGGACCAGAGTCCATGGTGTCATTTACCCACTTCTGACAAAATATGTCCTCCCTTGGCATTTTCTAGGTTCTTCAGCACAACTCTATGGTATTCTTGGGATGGAATCTCTTCATTTCAATAGAATCTGCTATTGTTTGTAGTTTTATGGATTCATGCAAAGTATGGAAATGCACCCCACACAGATATACATGGGGGCTGTGCTATACAAGAAAAGGATGTACATGGGAGTTAGGATAACCAGGATCTAAGCAGTTCCAGGATTAACACCTTTTTGCACCCTAGGCCACACTTTGGAATTACGCCCCCCCCCCCTATATCACTCAGACCCACACTAAAAATAACGTCACCCGGCCCCGCAGGTTGGTTGCGGGAGTGGCAAGAAGAAAGGCCGGCCTGGGAACCCGCGCCCCCCTTCTTCTGCACTCCTCTTCGGCTCCTCCCTCCCTCCCTCCTCAAGCCACGCTGGGACTGGTCTCGTCCCAGAAGTGGAAGGAAGGTGCGCAGCCGCAGCGCTGCGTGGATGGGGAGTCTTAGCGTGGCCTGAGGAGGGAGGGAGGAGCCAAGGTGCAGCAGAGCAAAGGGGGGTGTGGGGGGCGCTCCGTGCGCAGGTGCAGAAGCACCCGAATACTTTATTTATTTATTTATTTATTACTTGGGGGGGGTCCGGATCTGGCGCCCACCCATGGCTTAGGCCGTGGCCTAGTGTGGCCTTATGGATAATCTGGGCCTGAGCAGTTGCAGTCAAAAATTAAATGTTGTCACCAATCCATGCAGGGCCGTAGCCAGGATTTTGATTCGGGGGGCTGAGTTTGGTTCGGGGGCTGAGACTGGGTGGAAGAGGGTCTACCCTAGCAAACCTTTTGTATTGTTATCCCAATAACCCCATGAATGTGGGATATAATGAGCATGGTGATCAGATCATGATATGAATAAACATAACAGTTTAAATAATGTACCAGTAAGGCCTTTTCGCGGACCACCCTGAGAATTTCGGGGGGGGGGCTGAAGCCCCCTTAGCCCCCCCCTGGCTACTAGGCATGGTTTCGAACCCAAAAATGGCGATTCTAAAATCAAATGGGGGGGGGGGTTATTAGTAAAAAAAGACTTACAAAAAAATTTCCAAAAATTTCTAAAATGTAACTTAATTACTAACGAAATTTGTTAGTAGTTCGTATGCCAGCGCATGCGCATTCCAGATGGTTTTGGCCTACAACTCCCAGAAATCCTAACAGCTGGTAAATTGGCTGGGATTTCTGGGAGTTGTAGGCCAAAACCTAAATAAATCACACTGAATTCTAGATGGGACTCTCCAAATAGGAAGGAGGGAGGGGGAGGAGGGAGGGAGGGGGTATTCTATTCTTGGAAGCAGCAAAAGAAAAGGAGGAGGAGCCCCCCCGCTCACTCCTCGCTGCCTCTCTCTCACCCTGATCCCGAGGGAGCGAGGGCCCAAGTTTGCCCAGGCTGGTCATATACCTTACATTCCATGCACATGCAATAATACAGCAGTAATAACAATGGGAATAAGAAGAGGTAAAATTCAAACCGAAGTATTCTGACTGGTCCCTCCTCATGCGGTGCAACGGGCTCTTCTCTGTGAGCCCGGGAAAAGCCAGCATTTTCTGCTTAGGTGCACACACATACATATTCTTTGGGGGATTTGCTGCAGAATCTTCTCTATGAGCCCGGGATTCTGCAGCAAATCCCCCCCCCCCCAAGAATATGTATGTGTGTGCACCCAAGCAGCAAACGCTGGCTTTTCCCGGGCTAATAGAGAAGAGCCCGTTTGCACCGCATGAGGCAGGGACCAGTCAGAATACTTCGGTTTGAATTTTACCTCTTGTTATTGTTATTACTGCTGTATTATTGCATGTGCATGGAATGTAGGTATGACCAGTTGGATTACTTATAATATTAGGCACTTACAGTAGCATTCATTCTATTATACATTAGGTTGGTTTCTCACCCCAATACTCTTTGATGCTTTAGATCCTGGCAGGGCAGGAGAGGCAGGGAAGCCTGGAAAAAATGTAAACAGAGAGGTTTACTCAGAAGTAAATCCACAAAGGAGGGCCCTTCATCCAACGTGCCCTCCTTTCCAGATTTACTTCTGAGTAATCCTCTCTGTTTACATTTTTTCCGGGCTTCCAGCCGAAAGAAGGAGCGAGTTTAGGGCTTGCCTTGCCATAATACTTATTGGCAAGGGAGGCGGGAGGGTGGTGAGAGAGAAGGAGGTGCCCCCTTACGACCTAATAACGACACTTAAGAAAATCCTGGCCCCCGAAGTTCTATAAAGAAAGTCCACTTCCTGGTTGGCGTTCCAGGTGCGGAAATACTCAAAAGTAGCATTTCTTACGAATTTCTTACGAATGATTTCATTTTCATACCTTATTTCTCATGCCTACTGGCTACATGCCTGAATCCATGTGAAAGCAGGGCATGCTCCATTTATATCCTTGCAACAATGCAGTTAAGTTGTGTTATTGAAGGCTTTCATGGCCGGAAACACTGGGTTGCTGTCAGTTTTTTGGGCTGTATGGCCATCCTAGCAGAGAATGTTACTGGAACATGGCCATACAGCCCAAAAGACTCACAGCAACCCAATGCAGTTAAGCTGAATAAGCTTGGAAAAGTATATCTTTAAAATCAAGATATCCCCATGGTGATTCGTTGTCGCCACTGACCCTTGCATTTCATTTCTCCTCACCAGTCCTTTGACAGTCTCTTTCTCTTCTCCCTCCCTTTTTTCAGTTCGAAATAGTAACTTTTCTACACTCTGATGAATATACAGTATACGTTTGTGTTTTCTTCTGCAGTTTTGCATTACCTTTTAAAAAGAAGTTTAATAACCAAAGCACTGATTGTCAGGAAGTAAAACCTTCATATTTGCATAGAAATTGCACGGATGTAGAACATATACAAATACGTACTTCCTCAACAAACAATTCGATGTAGAAAATATACAAGTATGTACTTCCTCAATAAGCTATTCGAGAATCATAGCTTTAAAAATAGCAACTCAGCTCCCATTTTTTAATAGCAAATGGAAAGTATTTTAGATTTTTTTAAAATGTGAAATAGTTTTTGATCCAGAAAAAGTTTTTTAAAACAAAAAAATGCTTTCTTATGAGGTTCGAGAGACAATCAGATTAAAGGACAAGTGAAGATATTTCAGTACAGTCAGTCCCCAAGTTACAAACATCCGACTTACTAATTACTCATAGTTAAGAACAGGGCTGAGACAACAGGGAGTGAGGGAAATCTATCTCTTGGAAGGGTAATTCAATTCTGGTAGAGTAATTATCATGAGGAAAAGGTGTCTCCATTAAAGCTTTCTCACCAATCTGGACTGGGCTGTGACAGAGCTAGTTAGTAGCCAGCTGCATTAAATCACTACTGACTGAGAGGTCATGAGTTTGAAGTCAACCTGGGTTGAGGTGAGCTCCCAACCATGAATAGTCTAGTGTTTGTTGTCAACCTATGCAGCCTGAAAGACAGTTGCATCTGTCAAGTAGGAAATTTAGGCACTGCTTTATGCGGGGAGGCTAATTTAACTAATTTACGACACCATAAAACCTTCCAGCAGCTTGCATAAGAATGAGGAAGTACTCTATCAAGAACTCGGAGTCACAAGTGGATGGTGAAGCAACAGCTCCCCCTGTGGCCAGAATCGAGCATGCCCTCATGAAGCTGAAAAGCTGGAATGTTAAATTGCCTCTGTGTCTGTCTATATATGCTGTATATAGGACCTTCCATGTTATCTTTCCAAAATGCTATATATGCAGAATTGTTAAAACTCAGGACGCAATGTGCATGCCATCTTGAAAAAAGACATTAGCTAACAAAACGGGCTATTGGCCTTTGACTTTAATTACCCTGTTGGTGCTTCGCATTTAGGCTCCCCCCCCTGCCCTAAGGGGGCAGGACGTTGGTCCTGTGGGGTGGCAGTGTACCTTGGTATTGGCCCAATAGGGCAGCTTCAATACAAAAACTTGACTGACTTATCCATGTGTGGACCCTTTATTTATGGGTTTTGTCTTACAATCCCCTGAGATACCGAGTGACCGTGCACTGCTCTTCACTATCGGGAGGATTTCTGCTAAGGGCCCTTGCGTCATTACACTGCAGCCCGAGTTGCCTTAACACACTCTATCAGTGCTCCTTATTGAGCGTCAGCACCATCGTGCATTTGTGCTGCCCATTACGGAGAATCTACACATGCTGGCTGTGTTACGTTTCTACGCCAAGCACGTCCCACGTTGGATTCAGCACCGCTGCTAGGCGACCACGTCTGCATTCACCCACGCGTCTACATCATCGCGTCCAGCTGGCCACGCCCACTGCGCAGAGCGACGACGCCTTGTGTCTGCCCACGTTTCCACGTCATCACGCCCAGCCAGCCAGGCCCACTTCACAGAGCGATGCCATTGGAGTCCGCCGACGCTCTCTACATCATCGCGTTCAGTAGGGAGCCCTCTACGCTCACATCCACGACGACACTATATAACGTGGCCCCTTTCATCCTATCTTTTGGTTATTGAGCAGACCCTATCCTTTCATGTTTTTCTGGGTAGGTCCTGTACCACCTCAAGGGTATTCTCAGTGGGACCACTGGATATACGTTAAATTTTGGGACACCAGTAAGTCTTGGATTATGATTTCAATTGCATGAGCTGACCCTGCATTACTATCGTATACCATTTATTGAATATTGTGCTAGTTGTTTTGAGTTGCTCTCAATATATATGCTGTATGTCTAAATGGCATTGAATGTTTGCCATGTATATGTCCATTGTAATCCAACTTGAGTTTCCTGCGGGGTGAGAAGGGTGGAATATAAATACTATAAATCTATCTATACATATAATAAAAGTGAAAATCTGTATGTGTGTATGTGGCAGAGGTGTCCATTTACACAGAGAGCCTCCATAAACTGTTTTAATCCACAGTGTTGGGGAGCCACCCTCCCTCCAAGGACATTGCAGGTTACAGCAAGCCACGTCCCAGTGTTCCTTTCTCTCTCCATTGGTGTGGAATTTGCATGACCCCGCCCACTGCCTCTCCTGTTCTCTTCTATGGCACACAGCAACTGAACATACTAGAGAGAGGGGGGTTTGGGGAGAATTCACCATGATTTATAGGAATTGTAAGGACTGGGATGTATAGTTCACTTGCGATCTAAGAGCACTCCGAATACCACCAACAATGGACCTGGAACTAACTTGGTACACAGACCCAATACACTGAACTTTGCATACTGGCAGGGTTTGGGAGTGATTGACCTTGATATCCAGGAGTTATAGTTCACCCCTATTCAGAGAACACTGAACCCATCTGATAACAAATCTGGGCCCAACTTGGTACACAAGTTCAACATAGCTAACCGGGAATACTGGTGGATTTGGGGTTGATTGACCTTTAACTCGGGGAGTTATAGTCCATCTGTTTTCCGTTAGCCTTCTGAACCCCACCAATGACGGATCTGGACCAGACTTGGCACACAGACCCAACATGGCCAACTGTGAATACTGACAGGTGTTTCAGGAAGATTGCCCCGGGAATCTGGGATTTGCAGTTCACCGTAATCCAAAGAGCACTAAACCCAATCGACAATGGATATGGACCAAACTTGAACCAACATGGCCAACTGAATACAGGTGGGGTTTGGGGGTGATTGCGCTTGGAATCTGGAAGCTGTAGTTCACTCTTATCCAGAGAGCACTGCAGCCAGATGATGACATACCTGTATATGGACCAAACTTGGCGCACAGACCCAAAATGAGTGACTGAATACTGGCAGGTCCGGGGAGGACTGACCCATGATTCTGGGAATTGTAGTTCATCCATATCAAACTGAGAATATCTAACATCCAAAAACAAACAATGCCCTTTTCAAATAACCTGGGCTTCACTGGGTCCCCAAGCTAGTGAATAAATAATAGTAATAATCCTTGTTTCCACAACAAGCCACATTTTTTCAAAATCCAATTATCACAGGGAAAGTGAGGTGAAATCTTCTGAACAGGGGCAAAGACAACAACACAAACATCACAGGGGTGTAAACCTCTCACTGTGCTATCCAAAAAAAATTTTAATTGGCTGGAGTCATACTTAAAAATGTGTCTGTTCTGACTTACATACAAATTCAACTTAAGAAAGAAAAACTAGAGAACCTATCTTGTCCGTAATCCAGGGACTATATATACATGCACGCTTATGTGTTTGTTTTTAACTCATTATTCCAATAAAAAGCGAACCCACACACACATATGATAGATAAATGGGTGGCCTCCTTCCTCCAGGACCGGGGACAACGTGTGGAGGGGGGCGGGGAGGTCTCCGGGAGACTCCCACTTAACTGTGGGGTCCCCCAAGGGGCTATCCTCTCCCCCTTATTATTCAACGTTTACATGCGCCCCCTGGCCCAGCTGGCCCGCGACTTTGGTCTGGAGTGTTATCAGTACGCTGATGACACCCAGCTTCTGCTGAGAATGGATGGCAGGCCGGACTCCGTACCCGATTGTTTCCATCTATGCCTTGAAGCCGTGACTGGTTGGCTGCGTGCCAGCCGGCTGAAGGTGAATCCGTTGAAGACGGAGATCCTGTGGCCTGGTCGACCTGGGCTGGGTGGGTGTCGGTTGCCTACCCTGGATGGCGAGCGGCTTAACCCATCGCCATCGGTTAAGAGCTTGGGAGTTTTGTTGGACTCCGCGCTGACCATGGAGGCTCAGGTCTCCGTGGTCAGCAGGACGTCTTTCTTTCACCTCCGACAGGCTAGGCGACTGGCACCCTACCTGTCCAGGGACGACCTGGCCACGGTAATCCAAGCGACAGTCATCTCGAGATTAGACTACTGTAATGCCCTCTACGTTGGCCTTCCCTTCTCGACAATCCGGAAACTCAAGCTAGTGCAGAATGCCGCTGCTCGCTTGCTGGTGGGATCGCCAGTGAGGGAGCATATCACACCCATCCTTCGGCAACTGCACTGGCTTCCTATTGAATACCGAATTGCTTTCAAGGTGCTGGTCTTGACCTTTAAGGCCTTGCACGGCCTAGGGCCTGCGTACCTGAGGGACCACCTTACCCCGTACTCTCCCCCGAGATCACTGCGCTCAGATGAACAGAATCTGTTGCTAGTACTGAAGCAGAACCGGGAGTTCTAGAACTCCAAGTACCAAGTTAACCTTACCAACGCTGCCCGAACGTGCGGATACTTGGATGAGGGAGAACACGTGACAACTGTGAAGTAGGGTGAAAAGCAAAAAGGTTTATTTACTGGCACCAGCTGGTGGGTATTTGCCAGCAGAACACAGCTGCAGGTAGGGGCAAAAGACCCCGATACATCTCATACAAAGATATTTATACCTCAATGGAGTCCATCCAGTTAAACCCACCCCTTCTTTATGGTTAAAACAATCATAATTGGCTGGTGATTACTGTTGTTACATGGCATTTCATTAATCCAATAAACACTGCACAAATCATTTACATCATTTCTCTGTCATCACTAAAAATGAGAACAATAGCCATCTATAAGGTATTCTTTTTCTCACAGTGCAAGCTATCAATGTTGAGCCTCTCTCTGTTCTTTTACTTGCAACATTAGTTCCGGGCTTCCTGCCAGCAGTGAAGAAGGTCGGACTTTTGCCATGCAATGATGTTTTCCATTCACATTAAGAATCCCATTAACTTTCATAGCTCAAACTGCACTGTTTCCCACTCATCTAGCCTATATGGTTTAAATTGGCACAGAGTGTATTAAAATGCATTTAATCAGGGTGT
>JARBWK010000001.1:191037726-191121272 GCA_030556195.1 Anolis apletophallus | reverse complement strand
TATGTCCTCCCATACCCTGTGTGGCGATGTAATGTAATGTGTTTTAATGTGCTTTTATGTTTTTATGCTTTTATTGTAGGGCCACATGTCGACATGCTGTGACATGTGGCTCGTTATATCTGTTGTTATCCGCCCCGAGCCTGCTGGGAGGAGCGGAATACAAAAATGAACAATAAATAAATAAATAAATAGATTAGTTACATACATGTACAGTGTTCCCTCACTTACTCCTGGGATTACGTTCCAGGACCTCCCGCAATAAGAGAAAAAACACAATGTAGGGATGTCTATTTATTTGAATATTTATATTTTATTTTAGTAGTTATACACTATTTAAGTCTGTATAAACTTAAAATAAAGGGAAGGAAAGGAAGGAAAGGCCCTTCAAGGCTGGAGGGAGGGAGGAGGACTGAAGAGGGAAAGCGCCTTGGAGAGCGGAGGTGGCAAAACCCCACAAAACAGCAAAAATACCATGATATATATTTTAAATTAATATTTTTTGAAATCTGTGAAACAGCGAGTCCACAATAAGTGAACTGTGAAGGAGCGAGGGAACACTGTAAAGGGGTTGGAGCCTTGAATGTAAACTCTCCACATTTTGTCAAATAAAATAATGAGAAAAAATATACATTATGATATGGAAGAGTGGATTTGATACTTCTCTCAGTGGCTTTCAGTAGAACTTTTTTTGGACTGGTATTGGCCATACAAGCATGGGCAAACTTTGGCCCTCCAGGTGTTTTGGACTTCAACTCCCACAATTCCTAACAGCCTCGGGCCCCTTCCCTTTCCCCCTCGGCCGCTTAAGCGAAAAGGAAGGGGCCTGAGGCTGTTAGGAATTGTGGGAGTTGAAGTCCAAAACACCCAGAGGGCCAAGGTTTGCCCATGCCTGGGCTAGAGGTTTCTGCAAACTATATTATTAAAAAGCATTTTTTTAAATAAAAAAACAAATATCTGGGTTCATGAAAAATGTACTTACCTCCCAGAAGGTAGGTTGTCCCTAAAAGCTTCATAGTGATGGAAAAGGAAACAGTGAATTAAAAAACCGAACACACCCCAGGACCGGTTTTCAAAGGCTGGATCTCTCAAAATAAGATATCTCTTACTCTGGATCTCTCAAAACAAGATCTCTCTTAGTCTGGATCTCTCAAAATAACAGCCTAATTCCAAAATATTGATTATGAAGGTGGTCCACAAGATTGTCTTTGCGGAGGTCCCCAGTTGAGGCAAAAGCCTAGGCAGATATCTCAAATTTCGAGAAAGACTATGTGAGGTTGATTCTTTTGCAAACACTGATGGACGATTTGCATTTCAAAGCAGAAACTGATTTGCTTTCATGAAACTGCTGCTGCTGCCTTGTACACATCCTGTCCATTTGGGGGATCCTTTATTGGAGGATTTTGAAATATTGCAGGTAAGGGATGCTCAACGTGTATTTTATGGTCACCTTTAAACATCTACATTAGGGAGTGGTAGTAATAAACATTTTAGTATAGTTTTACTATTGATTTTGAGCAAAAAAATTTGAAAAAAAATGGAAGTCCTCTACCAGCCCGCACCACAGGAAGAACACCATCATCCCCACGTCAACATAGGTACGTCTGTGCTTAAGTCCGTTCAGCAGTTCACCTACCTGGGAAGCATCATCTCTTCAGACACCAAGATTGATAAAGAGGTAGATCACAGATTAGCAAAGGCATATAATGCATTCGGAAGGCTTCACAAAAGAGTCTGGAGCAACAAGCACCTGAGGCAAAGCACCAAAATCACTGTGTACAGAGCTATTGTACTGTCTATTCTCCTCTATGGGTCTGAAACATGGGTCACCTACGACTCCTTGAACGTTTTCATCAGCGCTGTCTTCGCACAATCCTAAATATACACTGGACCGAGTATGTGACGAATGTTGCTGTCCTTGAGCAAGCAGGGATCACCAGCATTGAGCCATGCTATTGAGAACACAGCTGTGTTGGGCATGGCACGTCTCTAGGATGGAGGACCATCGCCTCCCAAAGATACTACTCTTTGGTGAACTCGCCACGGGTCAGCGCAAGAGAGGCGCCCCAAAAAAGAGATATAAGGACTCCCTGAAACAGCATCTCAGGCTCGGCCAGATTGATCACCAACAATGGTCCACCCTGGCCTCACATCGGGAGGCGTGGAGACGCACTATCCACTCTGGCCTCTTTCGAGAAGACACGCCAAACGGGTCTTGAAGAAAAACGACAACGCAGAAAGAACCGCAACTTGGAAACAACATCCCCCAAGGAGACTTTCTGCTGTGCTTTCTGCAACTGGCCTTGCCTATCTCGGATTGGCTTTTTTAGTCATCAATGCGCTTGTAAAAAGCGTGGGATGAGTCCTTCCTAAGAATCTTCGTTTGCAATGTAATGCCAGAGAGAGACTATTGATTTTGAGCACTGTGATCCAAAAACCAAGATTTTTCAAACTGTGCACTAAACTCCAAGCACAATCCTACAAACACATACTGGGAAGCCCCAATCAATTCAGTATGGCTTAGGATGTATCTACACTGTAGAATAAATGCAGTGTCACATCACTAACTGCTATGGCTCAATGCTATGGAATAACATGATCTGTAATTTGCTGAGATACCAAGCACTGTTTTGCAGAGAAGGCTGTAAAACCATAACTCCCATAACTCAATAGCATTGCGCCAAGGAAGTTAAAGTGCTATCAAACTCCATTCATTCTACAGTAAAGATCAGGCATGGACAAACTTCGGCCCTCCACTCTTTTGGACTTCCAACTCCCACAATTCTTAATAGCCCCCAAAGTTTGCCCATGCCTGGTATAGATGCATCCTTATTCTCAAGCTACATATAGGATTTCTGCTTCAAAGGCCTAATAGCTACTGGAGTACAAGTGACCTTTTTATTTATTCAATATCATTTTAAAATTCTTAAGTCTGTAGTCATATGTGCAGTGCACTCACCTTATGTAATCCAATTGTGTATGAATACATAATTGTTGCTTCATTAAATAACTTTCCCTTGTTTCTAGTCACTATAAATATATAGGGGGGGGGGGGGAGGAAGGAGTGCATCTTTGCATTGCAGTTGCTTTATTTACTACTTATGAATCCACCTGGTTTGATATTGAACAATTTCCTATAGATGAAAAAAAGTGAGTTTTAAGTGACAGCAGCCATTAAGTATGTTTACCAATACTCCTCTATTGCGCCAGCTCCATTGGCTGCCAGTTTGCTACCGGGAACAATTCAAAGTGCTGTCTTTAGCCTATAAAGCCCTAAACAGCTCTGGCCCTACTTACATGTCTGAACGCATATCCCCTTATGAACCATCTAGGACAGGGGTGCTCAGAATGGTGATCGCGATCACCAGGGTGATCTTTGGGCCTCATCCTGGTGATCTTCAGGCGGAGGAGAGGAAGGACGCTTTGGGGTCATTTCCTTATCGCATCTCAAAGGTCGGTCTTTTTACTTTGGGTGGGTGCTTGATTGTTCTGTGGCATGTCTCTCTGTTTATTTTGAATGTTTAAAAATGGCCTTTTAGCTCCAAAGCCTCTCTGCTTGCTTTGTTCCTTGAGAAATATATGTTGGGGAATATGGAAATGTGGGAGAAATGGGGTGGCTGGATGTATTTTGCATGCCCCTTTGTTTACCTTGCTGAGTATTAAATGGCCTTGCAGTTCAAAAGCCTCTCTTCTTACTTTCTGGCTGATAATATGTGTGGTAATATGGCAGTGTGGGAGAAATGGGGTGGTTGGATGTATTTTTATGCTCTGTTTTATATTGTTATCAAATTGAAATGTTGATGTTTTATAACTTCATTTTATGTAAACTGCCCCGAGCCTGCTGGAAGGAGCGGTACATAAAAATGAATAATAAATATAAATAAATTAATAAGAAAATAGTTATATGTTTTACATTTCTGGGTAGGTGATCTTTGGGACTTGGTTTTTTAATCAGTAGCTCCCATGCTGAAAAAGTGTGAGCACCCCTGGTCTAGGACCTTAGATCATCTGGGGAGGCCCTGCTCTTGTTACCACCTTCGTCCCAAGTATGTTTGGTGGAGAAGAGAGACAGAGCCTTCTCGGTGGTGGCCCCTCAGCTATGGAACACCCTCCCTATAGATATTAGATTGGCCACTTCCCTTTGAACATTCCGGAAAATAAGTCAAGATGTGGCTTTTTGAACAAGCGTTTCCAAATGCAGAGTAACTGACATAGGAAAATGGAACGACGACAATGAGACCAGACGACGTTTTTAACAAGGAAACACTATGAATTTATATTTTACTTATTTGTTTAAAATAATAAATAACATAATATAATACATATTATAGTCAGCTTTCCAATTTGTTTTTCTTTATGTCAAAATTCAGAATGTTATTTGAGAACTACAACACAGTCACATAGGCTTGAAAGTCAGCATTTCCTGCAGTTATTTGGCAGCCTCAGCAAGCCGGTTGAATGCTTGGGACAAGGCAGTGACAGTGTCTAAGATCCGGCACCGATCCTTTTCAGCTAAGCGTGTGCCACAGCGCTGGAGGAATTTGTCTGGGTGCCAGAGGGCCTGTTGGCGTCGGAGGAAGCGCCGGTAAGCTCCCTGGTCAGCTGGGTCCACACCGTGGAGTGCCATGGCGGCCATCTGATCAGGTGTCCCAGATGGGCACGGCCAGGGAATGTCTGCATAACGCAAAGGCTGAGAACTGGAACTGGAGAAGACCTGGCTGCAGCCTTCCTCATAGCGCCGCCTCTTGGCCTCCTTCAACTCTTCCTCTTTGGCCCGGGCGCGCTTTTCGAACAGCAGGCGCTCTTCTTCCAGGAGGCGCCATGACTTCGCGGAAGGTTTGGGGGTTTCCTTTTTAGGTTTTTGGTGATGCTGTTCCTCTTCTTTCCAGCGTTTTTTCTTGTATTCCTGAAATATGCGGTTGGTCCAGTCTTCAAAGGTTTCTGGGTCTGGACTTTGGGTGCTGAATTCATCTGGGAAGGGTCAACAAGTAAAAAGCAGAAATGTCAAAAGGGATATGGGAGAGATGGAAAAGACCAGATATCCCAACACAAAGAGAATGGCTGAGGAAGATATGTGAATTACCCAAGATGGACAAATTGACAACACTTTACTTGCCTAGTTTAAATGAATGTTATCTTTGTAGCATGAATGAATTGAAATTTTCATAACATTGAGAATTTTCGTTCTTCCTTCATTGACAAAGTTTCATAGAACTGATGAGTGAGACTATTTCTCATTCTGGCCCAAATGCCACATTCTCCAAGTGTAAGGGATGCCAGCAGAAGACCATTGCCAACATGTCAAACAAACATTTTCATGATCTGCGCAAAGATTTTGCTATCTATACCAGTGTTTTTCAACCTTTTTTGAGCCGCGGCACATTTTTTACATTTACAAAATCCTGGGACACACCACCAACCAAACTGACACAAAATGACACTCTTAACACAGTAATACATATAGTTAATATGTTTTTAAATGTATTTATACACTCAGTGTGAAACCTGGGCCTGTTTCGATGAACACAACATAGATATCCTGGCAGGAATGGCAGAAAGACACAAACTTCCCACACAGAACTCCCATAACCAAGAGAAAATACTATAAGAGTTTGGTGGGCATTGACCTTGGGTTTTGGAGTTGTAGTTCACCTATATCCAGAGAGCACTGTGGACTGAAACAATGTTGGATCAAAACCAAACTTGGCATGAATACTCAATATGCCCAAATGTGAACACAGATGGAGTTTGGGGAAAATAGACCTTGACATTTGGGAGTTACAGTTTCTGGGATTTATAGTTAACACACAATAAAAAAAACATCCTGAACTCTTGCAACAATGGAATTGAACCAAACTTGGCATATTGAACTCTCATTACCAACAAAAAGTACTGAAAAGGTTTGCTTAAGAATTGACCTTGAGTTTGGAAGTTGTAGTTCACCTACACCCAGAGAGCACTGTGGACTCAAACAATGTTATGTTATGTTATGTTGTTGTTTGTTTTCTATCCAAAATCACAATGTTGGAAGGAGGCTCACCACTTTAAGGTCCCTAAAACAGGCATGGGAAAATTTGAACCCTCTGGGTGCTTTGGACTTCAACTCCCACCATTCCTCACAGCCTGAGGCCCTTTCCTGCTTAAGTGGCTGAGGGGGGAAAGGAGAAGGGCCTGAGGCTGTCAGGAATGGTGGGAGTTGGAGTCCAAAACACCTGGAAGGTCCAGGTTTGCCCATGCCAGCTTTCGACAGAGACCTCTTCCTCCCCCTTCGCGCCCTTTCTTCCCCCTCCTGCCGAACACTTACTTTTTCTGCTACAATGCCGTTTCAGCCGCCATTTTGATCCGAGGGGGCAGCGTGAGCGTGTTCAGTAGAGGAGGGGGGAGGGGGGGAGGATGTGACCCGTGCGGGCGCTACTGCGCAGACTCACCCCAGAGCAAAGCGAGGCAAAGCGAGCAGAGCGAGGCTGGGAGGAAGGGAGACCGAGTGCAGAAGGAAAAAATGTTCGGCAGGAGGGGGAAGAAAGTGTATTGGAGGTTCCAATTTCCCACTTCACACCTGATGATCGCTCACAGCACACTAGTGTGCCATGGCACACTGGTTGGGAAACACTGATCTATACAGAGCAAGCTGATTTACTTCTGGGATACAGTGAATAGTGCAAACGAAATATGTTGTGTTTTCATATCTCAAAATGCAGACCAAAAGGTTGAAACCAGGAACAGCGAATTGCCATCTGCTCTCTGCACAGAGGTTGAAAAATGAACCTTGGACTTCCTGGTTCACAACTTGCTTGCTCTCTCCCCTTAACATTGCACTATTCTAACTTGCAGTAAATCAATGTCATCTTTTTTTCTCCTTTTTCCTGTTAGTGTCATTGACCGCTCTGGAGTGACATTGATTTAAAAAAATCCCCAACATGACTCTGCAGGTGAATTTTGTCCTAGTTCTAAATAGATCACTTTATCCAAGCTTGTGAAATAATATTTCCCCAGATTTCTGAAGTCAAAGGTGTGGCTGGGTCAACAGTGGTAACTTCAAGGTTGATTCCGGGTCAACAGGGAAAGGCCCCTGTTATAGGCTGCAACTTAGAATCAGAGAGTTGGAAGAAGTCACAAGGACCATCCCTTTCTGTCATGCAAGAGCACACCATCAAAGGCCTCCCAACAGATGGCCATCCACCCTTTGCTCAAAAACCTCCAGAAAAGGAGACATCACCATGCTCTGAGATGGCATCTCTGGCATTACTTCGTGAACGAAGATTCTTAGGAAGGACTCATCTACAACCGCATTGATGATTTTGTTTTCGGAGGTTGGGTGTGTCCTTTGAGCCTGTGCAATGGACCTTTCTAGTGGGCCGCAGCGTGCACAGAACTGGCCTCACCCTTTAAACCAAAGGTTCGTCTGCCGGGGCCTAGCAAACTTAGGACGGTGGCAGTGGGGTTGTCAGGTCATAGGTTTGGTTTGAGTTTCCTTCTCTAGATGGTTGACCTTACATGGCACCATCTGCCCGAGAGTTTTCCTTCTCCTAGGATGGTTGCCAAAATTTATTTATTTATTTATTTATTTATTTTATTTCCGGCATTTTACCCCGCTCTTCTCAACCCCCGAGGGGTGACTCAGAGCGGCTTCCAAAAAGGCACAATTCGATGCCAACACAGTAAAACACATAAAACACAGTATAAAACCCCCCAAAACATTACACATTAAAATACAATTACATCAACATATCATACACATTCATTTAAGTTTAAAAAAAAAAAAGACTAGAGAGCCCCTCCTGCCCGTTGATGCTCTTTGTCAGACCCTTCGGTTGTGACCTGTCTGGCATGGGAGGCCCTACCGGTGGCTATTATGCCACCACCAGCATAGCTCACAACTTCATTAGGGTTCGCAAGCCTCTCCCCCACGGCAAGGGGGCACCAATGGAGAGGACGAGGTGGCATAGTACCCTGTCAAATGGCCGTTACCATCAGGAAGTTCTTCCTAATATTTAGGTGGAATCTTTTCTCCTGAAATTTGAATCCATTGCCCTATGCCCTAGTTTCCAGAACAGCAGGAGAAAAGCTTGCCTCCCCCCCCCCTCAGTATTTCAATGGCTATCATGCTCCCTCTCAGTCTTCTCTGCTGCAAGTTAAACATACCCGACTCTTTAGGCTGCTCCTCATAGGGCTTGGCTTCCAAATCTCTGATCATTTTGGTGGCCCGTCTCTGGACGCTCAGCATCTTTCTTGAATTGTGGTGTCCAGAACTGGACACAGTGGGATTCCAGGTGAATAGGGTGGGACTTCCTTTGATATTGACACTATACTCCTATTGATGCATTCCAGAATTGCATTGGCCACTGAGTCCAATTCTGGGCACCACAATTCAAGAGGGATATTGACAAACTGGAAATGTCTAGAAAAGGGTGGCCTAAATCAGTGTTTCCCAACCTTTTTTGAGCCGCGGCACACTTTTAACATTAAAAAATTCAGGGGCAAACCACCAACCAAAATGACACTCCCCACAGTAAAGAACGGCTGGGGGATGGTGGCCTGCTGGGAGCAGCTGCTGGGAGTGCCAAAACCAGGGTAGGAGCCATGCCATGCCCCGCCCCCTCCCCCCGGCTTCAGCTCTCCCATAGCTTCTCCAACCTTGAGGGGGCAGTGCGAACGAGGGGTGGGAGTAATGGCCCCTGTCCCCAATGCCACTCTCCGCCATGACTCCCGCCCCTCGCTCGCTGAAGCCGCGTGGAGGAGGAGCATGAGCAGTGGATGGGCTTCAGTGGGCGGGGCTCTTCTGCGCGGCTTCAGCGAGCGAGGGGCGGGAGTCATGGCGGATTGGAGGTTGGCTGGGGAAATGGCCGAAGGAGGCGGCGCCCCGGCCCCTTCTTTTTCTTCGCCACCGCCCGGCCCTTCCTCCTCTTCCCCCAAGCAGCAGGAGTTCGGCGGCAGGAGGGGGGAAGGAAGGGGGGCAGAGAGCTTTTCTCGCGGCACAGCAGGAGGTCCGTCACAGCACACTGCTGTGCCGCGTCACAGAGGTTGGGAAACACTGGCCTAAATGATCAAAGATTTGGAAGTCAAGTCTTATAAGGAGCAACTGAGGATAGGTTTGACTTGAGGAAGAGAAGACTATGAAGGGTCGTGATAATCATGCTTAAACATTTGAAAGATTGTCACACTAAAGTGGGGGTGACTGTTTCCTGCAGCTCCAGACTCTGGGACACAAAGCAATGGATTCAAACCATAGGAAAAGAGATTCCAGCTAAATATTAGGAAGACCTTCCTGATGGTAAGAGCTGTTCAACAGTGCAATATGCTGCCCAGAAGTGTGGTGGAATCTCCTTCTCTGGAGGTCTGTCAAGAGGGCTTTGGTTGTGTGTTCCTGCATGGCAGAATGGAGTTGGACTGGTCTCTTCCAACTCTATGATTCTATGATTGCATATGGCATTCCTCTATGTCAGGGGTGCCCACACTTTTTCATCATGCGAGCTACTATATGAACAATTAAGTTGAAAAGATCACCTGTTGTGCATGTGAGCGTGTGCGCGCATGCGCACACGCACATTCCTACTGCAGTCTTTTGTCCGCGCGGGGCTTCTTTCTTGCCTGCCCATGAACTCGCCGCCACGCACACCCGGGAAGGGGGGGGCGCCCTTCCTTCCTTTCGAGGGGGGTCACTCAGACGAGTCTCCATCCCCGCAGCCCCCTCCTCCTCGGGTTCAGCCCCAGGAACACGGTGGAGCCCTCCCTCCTCGCCCTCAAGAAGGAAAGAAAGCAGCCCCACACTGCTCGCTCGCCCAGGTCTCGGCTTGGAAAGGGAGTCCCGAAGGCAGCAGCAGGGTTTGCGGCAGGGCTTGCTTGGCTTTGCCCCACTTTGCCCGGCCTCCTTCGCCTCTTTCTCTCTCTCTCTCCCTCTCCTTCCAGCGCCCGACTGCCTGCCTGCCAAAAGGATCCGAAAAAGTTCTCCGGATTTCTTTCTTCTCCCCTTGGCTCTCTCTCTCTCTCTCACACACACACATTCCCTCCATCCCTCCCACAGCCTCGTATCCTATCCGTGTGCATGCCTTCGCCTTGCTCCCCCCCCCGCAGCAGCAACCAATGGGCAGTCATGTCACCACACCGTGCGTGGCAAGATGAGCGCCAGGGCCTGCCCACTAAAGCCTCATTTTGGCAAAAGAAGCCCCGCAAGGGCAGCGGCGGGAGCGCACGTGCGCGCGCATGGAAGGAGCGTGCCGTTTGGCTGGTGAGGCCCAAAGATCACCTGGAAGAGGGCCGAAGATCACCTAGGTGCTCCCGATCACCATAATGAGCACCCCTGCTCTATGTGTTAGACTAACGTTACAAATATGGAAAGGAAGCCAGTAAAAACAAAGAAAATAAAGTACAGCCTGCTTTGAATCTCACAAGGGGGATGGATGCAGGGGAGACGGGGACGGGATGGGATGGGACTTTAACTGCTCTGAGTCCCTCGGGGGTAGAGAAGAGCGGGGTAGAAATCTTGGAAATAAAAAAATAAACTACTACTAGCGTTGTGAGAAACTCTAACCTTAGGAAAATGCCAAACTCACCTTCATACTGCCAGAAAGTCTCCTGATATTCATCTTCCCATTCACCAAGAAGCTTGGACTGCCACTCCTTCTCAGCATCCCGTTTAGCCTCTTCTTCTTCAAAGTCTTTCTGGGGACACTGGGGACAATGAAAAGTATCCGGAATTCAAGTCAGTGTTTGAAACTAACCAATCTGGTAAACCAATCTCTCCCTGGTGAGACATGACTCTTACCCATTTCTCTTTCGTTTCTCCCAGGAGGTCCCCTGGTGTCTTTCCATCTCTGTTCCGGATGCTCATGGCGGAAGGGCAACATTTTCGCAAAGGTCCAAACAGGTCTTCATAAACTGTGGCAGAGAAATGGAAAAACAACAAAGAACAGTCAATGCTGTTAGTGACTACTTTGGCAAATAAGGAAGACAACTTAGTTTCCCAGGCCCCTTCTACACTGTTATATAAAATCCAGATTATCTGCTCTGAACTGGATTATATGGCAGTGTAGACTCAAATAATCCAGTTTGATAATCTGGATTATATAGCGGTTTAGAAGAGGCTCAAGATCCTCTAAGAGTGCAGACTTTGTACTTCAATTTGTACTTCAATCAGATTGTCTCTCTCAGATCTACAGCTCACTTTTCTGCATTGTAGTAGTAACAAAGAAACACAAGAGGGAATCCTGTCAAAGTTTACACTGCTGGTCATACTAATGGTTAACATGGTTTGGAATACTGTTAATTCTGTAAATCAGTTGCACACTTGAAAGATCATCAATGGTCTTATAAACCTAATCTAATTTATTTTAGATATTTTAATTTCTCCAATTGGGGGGAAAAAGTTTGACATTTTCTTGTAATGATATATAACTGTTCATAGATAAATGAGAACTTCATGGTAGTGTAAACTTGCTAAACCAAACAATCTATGAATTGTTCTGAATTTTGTTGTTATATTTTAACTATGTAGAACCTCGGGCTTGCCCCCATGTAAGACGCCCCAAGTCCCTTCGGGGAGATGGAGGTGGGGCTACAAAAATAAAGTTATTGTAGTTATTATTATCGTTATTATTATTATTTGAAACACAACGAGATTAGTATACAGCAAACAAGATCACTCTGCTGGCTGTTGTATCAGATCAATGAGAAAAGGGAACGCTGTTCCACATATAAAGGGCAATACAGTAAGAAAGATAGCAAAAGGCTAATCATAGGCAATAGCAGTCTATGTAATGTAAACAAACAATGGAGTCTTCTCTAGCAAATGCGACATATATTATATCAGTCCGTCATAGGTACAAGGAACATCATGAGTGCAAACATTTCAAACACACATATTATATCTCATGGTAAGTACCAACATCATAAGTGAAAGAAATAATGGCGGTGAGCAAGCTCGCACAAGCGGCGAGCCAAGACGCCCGGGCTCAAACGAGGAGAGTCAATGGTATATAATGCAGGCACAGGTCCCGGACGCCTCTCCCAAACCCAGTCAAATCTTCAAAAATAGATCACAGTTTGTAGGGAATTCTCACGGAAATAATATCAGGGTGGGAGAAGGTCGTCCAAGGGCCGACGAAAGGGTCTCGCGCGCCTTCGTTTCTCCCCCGTAGGGGCTTCCTCAGGGCCAGGGGTGGGGCCTGGATGGCGTAATCTCGCGAGCGTCTTCACAGTGTCGTGGCACTAGAGTTACAGCAATACAGAGTGACAATACTACATATACAATCATAAACTTCCGATAATATTTATTATAAGCTATCTGAAAAAGGGAACAGCAAGGGTAATGGAACAAATAACTTCATATAAACAATGTAATGAGAGAAAGGCAGGTAGGTAATAACATACCAAGGCATGGGACAACAGGAGCACCGCAGGTGGAGACAGTATCCGCAGATACTGGGCTGGAAGCACTGAGGCTTCAAGGTTGAGCTCTTAAGTAATGTACAACACAGGTGTATGGTTTAAACTAGTAATTCACTGACAGATAATTTGTCATTTAACCCATTAGGGGTCTCTTATGATGTTTGCACTTATGATGTTCCTTGTACCTATGACGGACTGATATAATATATGTCGCATTTGCTAGAGAAGACTCCATTGTTTGTTTACATTACATAGACTGCTATTGCCTATGATTAGCCTTTTGCTATCTTTCTTACTGTATTGTTGTATCAGATCACACACCGGACACTTCCCAAGTGTTTAGGACTATGTGATGCATCTGCGAATAATGCATGCAGATCCCAGTAGGGTGGCCTTTTGCACCTGACAGATGGTAATTTTGTCAGTGCCAATTGTGTTTAAGTGCAGGCCAAGGTCTTTAGGCACTGCACCCAGTGTGCCGATCACTGCTGGGACCACTTTTTCTGGCTTGTGCCAGAGTCTTTGCAGTTCAATCTTTAAATCCTCGTATCGTGTCAGCTTTTCGTGTCAGTTATTATTATTTATTGTAAATATATCAAAGTATTTAGCCTTTGGAACTGAAAATACAATTACTTTGATATAACTGAATTTTGGATATACATGATTGTCCCATTACTGGTTTAGTTGCTAATTTTCTACATAATATTATTGTTCTGTATATATAATTATTATTTATTGTGTCAGTTGTTGTTGTTATTATTACCTAGGTTTTAGATTTTATATGCACACTATATCTATTTTGTTTTGCCAAATAGATACATAATACCTATTTTTCTGTGACCCCCTTTAATGTCTATAAAAAACCATTACAAATATACAGTACAGTAAATACTTTTGGGGACTGAAACATCGTGAGGTGTACATAAAACTAGTTGTGTTCATATAGGTTCCTCCCCACATAGTTCATTACATTAAACATCCAAAATTATTATGTTTGTATATTAGGCAAAAAGGAGTTAAAGCAGAGATGGAAAACATGTATTTCCCCAGAGATCATTGGACTTCAATATCCCCCACTATTAGCTATGATGGGTAGGGTGATGGGAGTTTCAGTCAAAACATGCTCCCTCTCCTGTGTTAAAGAGTTTTGAGACGTGTTTCATTTCTCAAGGAAGACAACAGCTGATTGGTAAAGTGGGAAGATGTCAGAAATATCATATAAGGAAAAGGACTCAATTGGGGACAGCGAGTGGAAAGGGGTGGTTTGGTTTCCGAGAGGGCTCCACTTACCTGTGGGGTCCCTCAAGGTGCCATTCTTTCCTCTTTATTTTTTTTTATTTTGTTTTATTACTAGCTTGGGGACCCGGCCCTGCCCGGGTCATTTGAGAAGTGCAGCAGGATGTAGAGTGGGTCATGGGGGCTCTGTGTGCCAAGTTTAGTCTTGATCCATCATTATTGGGAGTTGCAGTGGTATCATGAAATTACTGAAGGTAGTGCAAGTCCCATCATCTCAGTGTGTCCCGTCCCCCCCAAAGTGTAGTAGGATGTAGATTGGGTCATGGGGGCTCTGTGTGCTAAGTTTGGTCTGTATTGGTGAATGGATGAGAGATGCATTGTTTTTCGGAAGTGAGTGAAGGTACTTCAAGTCCCATCATCCGTGGTCCGTCTCACAGTAAACTGCACCAGGCTGTAGAGTGGGTCATGAGGGCTCTGTGTGCCAGATTTGGTGTTGATCAGTCATTGGATTAGGTTTGTAGCAGGATTGGGAAGTGAGGGAAGGTACTGCAAGTCCCATCATCCATGTTCTGTCCCCCTCCAAACTTCAGTAGGATGTAGAGTGGGTCACTGGGGCTCTGTGTGCCAAGTGTGGACTTTCTCGGTGTTTGTTGGGGGCCACAGTGGTCTGTGGGAACAGAGGGGTGTAAAAGTACTACAAATCCCATCATCCATTGTCAGTCCTCCCCCAAACCTCACCAGGACATGAAGGCAGTCATGGGGGTTATGTATGCCAAGTTTGGTCTCGATCAGTGATTGGATGAGGGTTGCAGCGGACTTGGGAAGTGAGTAGAGGCACTTCAAGTCCCATCATCCATGGCCCACCCTCCTCCGAACTGCACCAGGACGTAGAGTGGGTCATGGGGGCTGTGTGTGCTGAGTGTGGTCTGTATTGGTCCTTTTGGTGGCCTCAGTGGTCTGTGGGAACCAAAGTCTTGGAAAGTACTACAAATCCCATACTACGTGGGTCATGTCATAGGGGGGTTATGTGTACCAAGTTTGGTGCAGGTCCATCACCCGCGCTGGTCGCTGTGGCCTGGGAAAGTGGCTGCCACATATCCGCCCTGGCCTGTGAAAGTATACCGGTGTAAAACAGAAAGCAGTAAAAAAAAATGGAAAAGGCCTGCATGGAATTAGCAGTAAGGTCCAATGAGGCTGGGTGAGGGGCTTTGGGCCAGAATTATTTATATAAGCATTAAAAGGCATTAGAGAAAGGTATTTATTGTTTTCTCTTGTGTCTTTTGAGTGAAGTAGGGCCTTACCTTGTAGAGTGACAGTGCCTGTTCTAAAGATCCTGTCAGAAGCTGCCTTTCTCTGACACTGTGTTGAAGAGGGAAGATGGATGCCTCTTTTGGGCCTATCTGGGAGAAGGGGATTTGTTGGGGCTACAATGTTTTCTGGGAAGTGAATTGGGATGCAAATCCCATCATTCGTCGGCCATCCTGCCCTAAACTCTATTTTGGGGCCTGTAATGTTATGGCCTGCTATTGGTAACTTTAAAAGGGTGCATGGCAGGCAGCCGTTTTCTAAAAGCTGAGGGGAGGAGAATACAGGAATCCATTTTGTTTTCACAGAGCCAAGGGGGGAGGGAATGTTGATGGTGCATTTTTCCCCTCAGTGGGAAGAAATCCTGTTGTTTGAATGTAGAGGCCTGGATTCTGGGATGCTGGCTTTTTTCCCCTTAGTGGGAAGAAATCCTGTTGTTTGAATGTAGAGGCCTGGATTCTGGGATGCTGGCTAATCAGTGGCTATCAATGCCCTCTGTCTGGTGCCTTAGAATTTTGGAGTGGCGAGGCTGTCCAATCAAAGGACTTTATGCAAATAGCTGCCACATATCCGTCCTTCCGCCCTCCGCATACACACATACACACATACAAACATTCCGTTTTATAAAGGTATACAGATACAGATTTTATTATTCGGGCTTCTATGCCGCCGACTCCCTGAGGCTCGCGGCGGCTTACAGGAGCCGAAGGGCACAGTAAAATACAGGCAATAAGCAATTAAAAACAATTAAAAACAACAGCAGTACAGTAATTAATAACACAGTTAACACAATGAACAGCACATCATCCTCAGAAGAACGAATAGATGGCGGGGCATGGGCAGGACTTACTCACCAAAGGCCTGCTTAAACAGGTATGTTTTACAGGCCCGTCTAAACGGGAGCAAGTCCTTCATAGCCCGAGTTCCGGCCGGGAGGGCGTTCCACAGCGTAGGTGCTATGACAGAGAACGCCCTCCGGCGGGTAGCAGTCAGCCTTGCGAGTTTAGCTGAAGGTATCTCCAGGAGATTGGAGTCCTCAGACCGAAGTGATCTCGGAGGGCAATATGGGGTGAGACGGTCCCTCAAATACGCTGGCCCCAGGCCGTGTAAGGCCTTAAAGGTGAGGACCAACACTTTGAAGGTGATCCGGTGCTCAATTGGCAGCCAGTGCAGATCCTGCAAAACAGGTGTTATGTGGGCGCCAGCTGGCGTGCCAGACAGGAGCCGGGCGGCAGTGTTCTGCATTAGCCTGAGCTTCCGGGTCACCGACAGAGGAAGGCCAACGTTGCAGTAATCCAGCCTTGAGATGACTGTGGCTTGGATCACCGTGGCCAGATCGTTCCGGGAGAGATAGGGGGCCAGCCTCCTTGCCTGTCGCAGATGAAAAAGCGATCTTGCTGACCGCAGAGACCTGGGCCTCCATGGTCAGCTGGGAGTCCAAATGGACCCCCAGGCTCTTTACGGAAGGCAATGGGCATAACACCGCACCGTCCAGGCTCGGAAGCTGGACATTAACATCACCCGGGCGACCCAGCCACAAGATCTCCGTCTTCGCCGGATTCACCCTCAACCTACTGGCTCGCAGCCATCCAGTAACGGCTTCGAGGCAGTGTTGGAAATCCTCAGAATGAGCTGGGTGTCGTCACCGTACTGGTGACACTCCAGCCCATAACTCCGCACCAGTTGTGCAAGCGGCTGCATGTAGATGTTAAATAACAGAGGGGAGAGAATGGCCCCCCTCGGGGACCACACAGAGAAGTGTGGAGCCCTCGGAGACCACCTCGCCCCTCCTCACACGCTGACACCGCTGGTGGAGGAAGGAGGTCAGCCATTTAAGGGCTGTCCCCCTCACTCCAGCCACGGCCAGGCGGTGGATCAATAGATTGTGGTCGACCGTGTCAAACATCTATATGCGACCATTTGCTGGTCTGGTTCGAAGCCTTGGGCTGGAATGTTATCAGTACGCTGATGACACCCAGCTCGTTCTGAAAATGGAAGGCCGGCCGGACTCCGTACCCTCTTGTTTCCAACAGTGCCTTGAAGCCGTTACTGGTTGGCTGCGTGCCAGTAGATTGAGGGTGAATCCAGCAAAGACGAAGATACTGTGGCTGGGCCGCCTGGTGGGCGGGGAAGCCTGAATGCCTAGCTTGGATGGCGAGGCATTATGCCCTCAGTCAAGAGCCTTGGGGTCGTTTTTGACCCGTTGCTGTCGATGGAGGCCCAGGTCTCCAGCGTTAGCAAAACCGCCTTTTTCCATCTGCGGCAAGCTAGACGTCTGGTCCCCTACCTATCCAGAGACGACCTGGCCATGGTGCTCCAAGCCACAGTCATCTCAAGATTGGACTACTGTAACGCCCTTTACATCGGCCTGCCCTTGTTAGTGATCCGGAAACTTAAGCTCGTCCAGAATGCCGCTGCACGACTTCTCACTGGGGCTCCAGTGAGATGTCACATAACACCCATCCTCCAGCAGCTTCATTGTCTTCCGGTCGGGCACCGGATCACCTTCAAGGTGATGGTGTTAACTTTCAAGGCCTTTCATGGTCTGGGGCCACTGTATCTGAGGGACCGTCTTTTCCCCTACCAACCCCAGATGTCAATTCATTCCGAACAAATGAACCTCCTTGAAGTACCGACCTTCAAAGCAATCCGTCTTACATCGACCCGGCGCAGAGCCTTTTCTGTAGTGGCGCCTTCAATATGGAACACTCTTCCTAGCGATGTACGGGCCATGCAGGACCTTCTCTCCTTACGCAAGGCCTGCAAGACTCACCTTTTCTGGCTAGCCTTTGATTGCTAGGCCGGCAATCTTTTTAAAGCTAGTTTAATATGTATGCTTTTACCTCTGTGTGATTTACCTGATTGTAAGCCGCTCCGAGCCCTCAGGAAGTGGCGGCGTACAAATCCAAATAATAAATAAATAAATAAATAAATAAATAAATGAGTATAAAATCTTGAGAATGGAGCCAATATTTACATTTGGTTTTGTTGGAGATTGAACCATGTAACTTAAACCTGTCTCCTGCAGTGGTCAGAAATGTTTCACTGTGCATCCTGTAAGACCTAGGGGTTTATCTGTACTGTATAACTAATGCCGTTTGTCACCATTTTAATTGCCATGGCTCTATACTGTGGAATCATGTAAGTTGCAGTTTTACAGTCTTTAGCCAGCCTTCTCTGCCAAAGCGGACTGGTGCCTCCCCAAACCACAAATTACAAAACGTCCAGTCCTAGAGAAGGTTAGAAAGTTTGTGTCTCTCCATGTTGACTACACAGGACGACTGCCCAGAACTGTTATTTACCTTGTGAGATGCCACCAATATTCTACCAACATACTAATTCCATTTTTTGTTACTCAAAACAACAAATAAAATTCTGTCTATCCACATAAATCAAAGTCGCAAAATATCTGGGCAACTCTTCTAATTCCTAGCAGTACCAGTACCAGAACAAAAAGGTAGAAATTTCCTCCCCTTTTATCATATTCAAAATCAGCAGGAATGAAATAGCTATCTCACTATTCTTCAGGGTTGGACCTGCCCCAATTCATAACACAACCCAACCAAGAAAATATTTTTCTTGGTGTCTTCGTTTTAGGCCTGTTCCTGGGGTTATTTGGGGGTGCTGATTCAGAAAATTACGTTGAAAAGCCTTCATGAGCTCTACTTTCTTAGATATGGTTATCATGTTTTTCTATGGGTGACTGGTAGATGCAATATGTTCTGTATTCCAAAAATGAGAACTGATAATGGGAAACTGGTGCATTTTTTAAATCAGGTGGTCAAATATACCCAGAAACAGGCTGAACATTTCAGGCACCAAAATGTGTGCTAGCCAGCATACTCTGTGTCTCACCTTTGCCTCCCTTGCGTGCAACTTGCCGGGCAGCCACATGTAGAGCCGTATCTCCATTCTGATCCAAAGCATTGGCATCTGCACCGTACTTCAGCAAGAGGATGGCAGATTTGAGGTCCTGCCGGGCACAGGATCTATGCAGTGGAGTTCGGTTCTTGTGACCTGAAGTTTCAGCCAGATCCAAGGATTCCCCATGATGCCGCAGGAGCTTGCGCAGCTTGTGACGGCGGCCAGAATCTACATAGCGCCACAGACGACGCTGAGACTTTGATGCAATGGGAGTGGACATGCCGTTGAAAGAGCTGAGTATTGACAAACAAGGGGAAATAAGATACAGGATCAGTGCCAATTCCTCCTCCAAAATCTTGGTAGTTTTCTACCATGCTATCATTGCTACAGTGTTGCCCCTATGATGCACTTTCTCCCCCATCCTAAACTGAAAGACTAATCCCACTGTTCATCCTTTTTGGGCTCCTCTCAATTACACTTTTTTCTATTCCTACCACAAGCAGGGCTTTCTCATTTTACCTTGCCCATTTTTGATCATTCGGCCTGCCCATTGTGTTCGATTTTATATTATGTTTATTTGCTTTATTTATTTTATTGTTATTGTATGCAGAGCTGTTTGGGCTGGAAGTCAGTCTGAAGAAAACAGAAGTCCTCTACCAGCCCACACCACAGGAAGAACACCATCATCCCCGCGTCAGCAAAGGCACATCTGGGCTTAAGTCCGTTCAGCCGTTCACCTACCTGGGAAGCCTCATCTCTTCAGACGCCAAGATTGAGAAAGAGATAGATCACAGATTAGCAAAGGCATATAGTGCATTTGGAAGGCTTCACAAAAGAGTCTGGAGCAACAAGCACCTGAGGCAAAGCACCAAAATCAGTGTGTACAGAGCTATCATCCTGTCTGTTCTCCTTGATGGGTCTGAAAAATGGGTCACCTATCGCCAACACCTACGACTCCTCGAACGCTTCATCAGCGCTGTCTTCGCACAATCCTAAATATACACTGGACTGACTATGTGACAAATGTTGCTGTCCTTGAGCAAGCAGGGATCACCAGCATTGAGGCCATGCTATTGAGAACACAGCTGTGCTGGGCAGGGCACGTCTCTAGGATGGAGGACCACCGCCTCCCAAAGATACTACTCTACGGTGAACTCACCACGGGTCAGCGCAAGAGAGGAGTCCCAAAAAAGAGATATAAGGACTCCCTGAAACGACATCTCAGGCTCGGCCAGATTGATCACCAACAATGGTCCACCCTGGCCTCACATCGGGAGGCATGGAGACGCACTATCCACAATGCTGCGGCCTCTTTCGAGAAGACACACTGAACAAGTCTCAAAGAGAAACGAAAACGCAGAAAGAACCGCAACTTGGAAACAGCATCACCCAAGGAGACTTTCTGCTGTGCTTTCTACATCTGGACTTGCCTATCTCAGATTGGCCTTTTTAGTCATCAATGTGCTTGTAAAAAGCGTGGGATGAGTCCTTCCGAAGAGTCTTCGTTCGCGAAGTAATGCCAGAGATGTATTTTATTCTAATGTAATTTTGTTGTCTGTATTTTGTATTTTATTCAGTTATATTGTACCTTGGGCTTGGCCTCATGTTGGCTGCCCCGAGTCCCCTTCGGGGAGATGGTGGCAGGGTATAAATAAAGATTATTATTATTATTATTGTCCGTCAATACTTCTTTCAGTTGTGTGTCTTCAAATGTCTCCAACTAATGGTGAACCTATCACAAGATTTTCTGGAGCTGAGAGCATGGGACTTGTCCATAGTCATCCAGTGTGATTGCATGGGGTGCATCCACACTGTAGAATGAATGCAGCTTGACAACACTGTACATACCATGGCTCATTGCTATGGGATCTGGGAACTGTCATTTTTCATAATCTTTAGCCTTCTCTGCCAAAGACTGCCGGAACCTCACTAAACTATCCCATCATTCCACAGCTTTGGGCCATGGCAGTGAAAATGCATTAATTCTAAAGTACAGAGACACCACTGGCTGAGCAAGGATTCAATCTATTGTCTGTGCTTGATGGGGTTGCACTCACCCTGAAGTCATAGGTACGCAGTTTGGGTGTCCTCCTAGACTCATCGCTAATGTTTGAAGCACACGCGTCGGCGGTGGCTGGGAGGGCCTTCGCACAATTAAAACTCGTGCGCCAGCTGCGACCATACCTCGTGAAGTCAGATCTGGCCATCAGGGGCGGATCTTAATGGAGGCAAATTAAGCGGCCACCTCAGGGTGCCACGTGGGTTAGGGGCGCATCCGGCCACGGCCACCATTGCTGCGGGCCAGTGTGCGGGTGCGACTCCAGGTCGATGGTGATGCAAAACGCACTCCACAAGGCCGAAAAGGAGGACGTTTTGCAGTCGGAGCGGAGCCTCCCGCCTCCGGCTGCAAAACGTCCTCCTTTTTGGCCTCTTGGAGGGCGTTTTGCGTCACCATCCACTTGATGTCGCGCCCCCGCGAATGGCGCATGCACCGAACTAGCTGACCTACGCATGCGCACACTAGCGCACCACCGGTGCGCAGAGAGTGAGCGGGCACCAAAAGGTTTGCGTACCATTTGAAATTACCTTCGTCCGGCCCTGCTGGCCATGGTGGCCCACACCTTAGTCACCTCTAGATTGGATTACTGTAGTGCCCTCTACGTGGGACTGCCCTTGAAGACGGGCTGGAAATTTTAATTGGATCAACGAGCGGCAGCCAGGTTACTAACTGGAGCAACTTACAGGGAGTGGTCAGCCCCCCTTTAAGGAGCTCCATTGGCTGTCGTTTATTTTCTGGTCCCAATTCAAGGTGCAGGTTCTTACCTATAAAGCCCTGAATGGTTTGGGACCCGCCTACCTACGTGACCGCATTTCTGTTTACGAACCCATGCGATCTCTTCGATCATCTGGAGAGGCCCTGCTCTTGCTCACGCCACCTTCACAGGCACAGTTGGTGGGGACGAGGGAAAGGGCCTTCTCTATGGTGACCCCCAGACTCTGGAACTCACTCCCCAAGGATATTAAACAACCCCCCACTTTGGCAGTCTTTAGGGGGAGCCTGAAAACGTTGCTATTCCAGTGTGCCTTCCCTGAATAATTAAGGAAACAATGCCCTGCTCTGACCAATTCCCTGCAAATGTCCTCAGAAGCACTTTAACTACCCGTTGGGTTGATCTCCCTACATTATCCTGTAAACCCCACATGCTTAGATACATCCTACCTCCGTTCGCGCTCAGTGTTATTCTTACATTTTAATATATTACATCTGGCCCGGCCATAAGGTTTTAATCTTTGTGTGTTATTGTTTATATGTCAGTTATATTGATTGCACTGTTTTATTTGCTATACTGCTTTGCTGTTTACTGATGTGTTGTTGGGCTTGGCCTCATGTAAGCCGCCCCGAGTCTCCTTGGGGAGATGGTGGCGGGATATAAATAAAGTATTATTATTATTATTGAGAACACAGCTGCGCTGGGCAGGGCACATCTCTAGAATGGAGGACCACCGCCTCCCAAAGATACTACTCTATGTTGAACTCGCCATGGGTCAGCGCAAGAGAGTGAAGCAGTAACTTGGAGTCCCAAAACTCCCAGGGCACTCAGGCCACCGAACGTGCGAGCGCAAGGAAGAGATGACGCGACAATCTTTACTGCGGTCCAGGAAACCAGCTTTATTGCATCACATCAGCTGATGGGTCTGCCCACCCTATGCGGAAACGGGGCCGCTTGGCGAACAGCCCCCCGAACATTTCTAGCATACAGGTTTTATACCATCAGTGGAGTCAACATTTAGTCCCTCCCTTCTTCATGCACATTACTGGCTAGTATTCATGAACCCATTTTATCTTATCCAATTAAACAAAGCATTCTAGCATCTTATTCCTATTTGCTAATAACTGTGGCGCAGTGTGAATTTCCATCATTGTTCTATGTTATTGCCTTATGAGCAAAGTGTTCTCAAATTGTTACTTTTCTACTGAGCTTTTCCTGGTTGCCTGCCAAGTGAAAGCTTTATTTGCCATGCGCGTCTCCTAACCAATCACTTATCTTGTAAACAAATGCACATGGGAATTGCTGGGCCAATAAGGACCGTGTTCTTACCTAAAGGCACATGATGTTCCCTGGCTAATCACAGCCTGTGCTGGTACACCAATCAGAATGTATTATTCTCGTCATTATTTCTGGCAAGCTATTTCTGTACTCTGCTGCTTCTATCCTTATGCATCACTCCCCTCTGACATTTCTCCTGCTAAAGTGTCAATTTCTCCTTTAAGAGGAGCCCCAAAGAAGAGATACATACAAGGACTCCCTGAAACAACATCTCAGGCTCGGCCAGATTGATCACCAACAATGGTCCACCCTGGCCTCACATCGGGAGGCATGGAGACGCACTATCCACAATGCTGCGGCCTCGTTCGAGAAGACACGCCGAACAGGTCTCGAAGAGAAACGACAACGCAGAAAGAACCGCAACTTGGAAACAACATCACCCAAGGAGACTCTCTGCTGTGCTTTCTGCAACCGGACTTGCCTATCTCAGGTTGGCCTTTTTAGTCATCAACGCGCTTGTAAAAAGCGTGGGATGAGTCCTTCCTAAGATTCTTCGTTCGCGAAGTAATGCCGAGAGATTATTATTACTAACACAGCCACCCAACTCCTTGTTGGATAACATAAACAGCTAGTTATTGAAAACGAAATACCAAATCTTGTTCAATCTTCCATTTTGAGTATCAATTAAAAGTGGAAAGTGGGATAATGATGGTGATGATAATAATAATAATGGGGTGCTGTGTGGTTTCTAGGTTGTGTTGCCATGTTCTGAATCTAGCAGCATTTTCTCCTGACCTTTTGCCTGCATTTTCAAAGGATCAATAACTATAATTCTTGGTCAGGATGGGGGCTTGGGGCATCTGGAGTATCATATCCCATCAGCCCATTTCCCTCCTGTCTCATTTTAATGGCTTCAACCATTCCTGTCCTAATTTAGGCACCCCTTTCTTTCCCCATCATGTTTACCTTTAAGAGCTCCCACTCCAAGGTTTTTCCTTTTCAGAAGCAGCTCACTTCCGCCTTGATTAGTGGGCGTTCTAATGGGAACGGAAACCTACAACTAAGGGCGGATGTGGCTTCAAATCGTCGTTCAAAGTGGACCTCTGTTTCTTTCTGCCCTTACTTGGTGCTCTCAGTTTTGGAGGCGGAGTAGGATACTGAATATGGAGAGAAAGGGGCCTATTAAGCAGTATAGCTTCATTATTGCTGATCACAAGGGTCCCAACTCTATGCCTCCTTGTTTGTCTTTATTTGCTTTTCATCATTGTATTTAAATATAAATACAAATCAGGAAAGACTTTCTATTCATATGCTATCATATGTGTTATCTCTCGGCATTACTTCGCAAACGAAGATTGTTAGGAAGGACTCATCCCACGCTTTTTACAAGCGCGTTGATGACTAAAAAGGCCAATCTGAGATAGGCAAGTCTGGTTGCAGAAAGCACAGCAGAAAGTCTCCTTGGGTGATGATGTTTCCAAGTTGCGGTTCTTTCTGCGTTGTCGTTTCTCTTCGAGACTCATTTGGCGTGACTTCTCAAAAGAGGCCGCAGCATTGTGGATAGTGCGTCTCCATGCCTCCCGATGTGAGGGCAGGGTGGACCATTGTTGGTGATCAATCTGGCCGAGCCTGAGATGTTTCAGGAAGTCCTTGTATCTCTTTTTGGGGCGCCTCTCTTGCGCTGACCCGTGGCGAGTTCACCGTAGAGTAGTATCTTTAGGAGGCGGTGGTTCTCCATCCTAGAGACGTGCCCTGCCCAGCACAGCTGTGTTCTCAATAGCATGGCCTCAATGCTGGTGATCCCTGCTTGCTCAGGGACAGCAACATTCGTCACATAGTCGGTCCAGTGTATATTTAGGATTGTGCGAAGACAGCGCTGATGAAAGCGTTCGAGGAGTCGTAGGTGTTGGCGATAGGTGACCCATGTTTCAGACCCACAAAGGAGAATAGGCAGTACGATAGCTCTGTACACACTGATGTGTTATAGTATGATGCTTATTTTTACGCAACTACATTTATCGGGCACCTACCAGTCTCCATGGGCCCTTTCACACAGCCATATAACCAAGAATATCAAGGCAAATAATTCACAATATCTACTTTGAACTGGGTTATCTGAGCCCACACTGCCATATAATCCAATTCGATATGGATTTTATACAGCTGTGTGGAAGGGACCCATGAGAGCTGAATTTGTTGTTGTTATCCAAAATGAAATTTGCTGTGTTCCTTTAAAGGTGGCAGGGATAAACATTGAATCAGTACTCCATCTTCAGAGTGGCAAAATCTTCAAATACCTTGTGAGTCAAAAACCAAAAGATTTTCCCACTCTCAAGAAACTTTCCCCCCCTCTCGCTCTTTCTTCCCACCCAAGGTCACCCAGAATACATCTACACTGTAGAATTAATGCAATTTGATCCCATTTTAACTGCCATTTATTATACCTATGGGATGCTGGAAGTTATAGGGCCCTTCTAGACAGGCCTTATATCCCAGGATCTGATCACGGGTTTGCCGTTTATCCCAGATTATCTGGCAATATGGACTCATATAATCCAGTTTACTGCAGAAAACCTGGGATCAGACTCCTGGAATATAAGGCCTGTTTAGAAGGGCCCATAGTTTGATAATTTATTTATTTAAAACATTTATATTCCGCTCTTCTCACTCTGCAGGGGACTCAGGGCGGAGCACAGCATATATATGGCAAACATTCAATGCCGGGGCATAATACCATAAATATATACAAACATTAAAATTATTTATGTCCACATTAAAAGTTGCTTTAAAACCATATCAGGACACCATTTTGCCTTATTGCGCTGCTCCAAAGGCTTGGTTCCACAGCCAGGTCTTCATCATCCTTCTGAAGGACAGGAGGGAGGGGACTGATCTAATATTGCCAGGAAGGCAATCACTGAGAAGACCCTGCCGCTTGTCCCCACCAAACGCGCCTGTGATGATGGCAGGATTGAGAGCAGGGCCTCGCTAGAACTTAATTTCCACAGTGGTTCATAAAGAGAGATGCGTTCGGACAGGTAAACTGGGTCAGGGCCGTTTAGGGCTTTATAGGCAGAGCCAGCACTTTGAATTGTGCCCGGTAGCAAACAGGCAGCCAGTGTAGCTGACGCGACATGGGAGTTGTGTGCTCCCTGTATGCCACCCCAGTTATTAACCTGGCTACTTCTCATTGGACTATTTGAAGCTTCCGAACAACTTTCATGGGCAACACCACATAGAGAACATTGCAGTAGTCTATCCTGGATGTAACGAGAGCGTGGACTACCGTGGCCAAGTCTGACTTCCCAAGGTATGGGCGCAGCTGGTGCACAATTTTAATTATGAGAAAGCATTCCTAGCCACCACTGCAACCTTGGGTTCCAAGCTCAGCAACGAGTCCAGGTCCAGGATCACTCCCAAGCTGCAAACCTGCGCCTTCAAGGGGAGTGTGACCCCATCCAGCACAGGCTGTAACCCTATACCCTGCTCAGCCTTGATGCTGACCAGGAGGACCTCTGTCTTGTCAGGATTCAACTTCAATTTGTTCACCCTCGTCCAGACTGTCACAGTGGCCAGGCCTGGACAGCCTCCTTAGCATCTGGTGGAAAGGAATAGAGTTGGACGTCATTTACATACAGATGGCATCGAACTCCAAATCTCCATATAATCTCACCCAACGGCGTCATGTAGATGTTAAACAACATGGGGGACAATATTGAGCCCTGTGGGACACCATAGGACAATGGCTGTGGGGCCGAGCAGGTGTCCCCCAACAACAACTTCTGGGTACGATCCTTAAGGAAAGACTGGAGCGACTGCAGAGCAGTACCCCTAAGGCCCATTCCCAAGAGGTGAGCCAGAAGGATACCGTAGTCTACAGTATTGAAGGCCACAGAGTGGTCCAGGAGAACCAACAGGGACACATCCCGTCAAGCTCTCTGTGGAGATCATCCACTAAGGCAGTGCTGTCCAACTTCTTCCGGCCCAAGGGCCGGAAGAAGTGTCACTGATCACCTGGGGGGCCGCAGGTGATCAGTGAGCAGGGGGCGGGGCCGATAGCGGGGGCAGGGCCAGCTGACTTCCTCCTCCTTCGCCCCTCCTCCTCCCCCGCGGACGCGCCGCGGTGCAGGGAAGGAGGAGGGGCGAAGGAGGAGCCAGCTGTCGTCCTCCTGCCTGTATCGCCCCCTCCGTCCCTCTCTCGGCGGCGCCGCTGCGAGACAGTTCGCAGCGGCGGCGCTGAGAAAGGGAGAAGGGGCGATCCAGGCAGGAGGAAGAGAGCTGGCCCCTCCTCCCTGTACCGCCGCCTTGTCCCTTTCTCGGCGGCGCCGCTGCGAACTGCCTCGCAACGGCGGCGCCGAGAGAGGGACGGAGAAGCGATCCAGGCAGGGAGGAGGGGCCAGCTCTCTTCCTCCTGTCTGTATCGCCCCCTCCGTCCCTCTCTCGGCACCGCCATTGCGAGGCAGTTCGCGCGGCGCCGCCGAGAAAGGGAAGGGGCGATCCAGGCAGGAGGAAGATAGCTGGCCCCTCCTCCCTGTACCGCCGCCTTGTCCCTTTCTCGGCGGCGCCGCTGCAAACTGCCTCGCACGGCGGCGCCGAGAGAGGGAGAAGGCGATCCAGGCAGGGAGGAAGAGAGCTGGCTCCTCCTCCTGCCTGGATCGCTTCTCCGTCCCTCTCTCGGTGCCGAAAGAGCAGAAGGCGGCGCCAAGAGCAGCGCGTCACAGGCCTGGCGTGACGCGCTGCCCCTTGGCACCGCCTACTCCTCCTTTTCGGCGCCCCCCCTCCCTTCCTAGGCCGGGGGAGCCGCCGAAAAGGAGTAGGCGGTGCCAAGAGCAGCGCGTCACGCCAGGCCTGTGACGCGCTGCTCTTGGCGCCGCCTTCTGCCCTTTTTCGGCGGCTCCCCCGCCCCTAGGTAGGGAGGGGGCGCCGAAAAGGAGGAGCTAGCTCTCTTCCTCCTCCCTGCCCCGCCTCCCCCTCCCCCGGCCGCCTTTTTTAAAAAAAAAATCAATTTTTTTTAAATTGAAAAATGGCGGCTGAGGGCATAGGTGGGGCCGTGTCCAACAGGCTACGGGGCCGGATCCGGCCCCGGGGCCGCCAGTTGGACAGCCCTGCACTAAGGGGACCATGGCTGTCTCAGTTCCATGGCCTGGTCTAAAACCAGACTGCGACGGATCCAGATAGTCCGTTTCGTCCAAGAACCCCTGGAGCTGTGAGGCAACCACACATTCAAGGGTTGATTGGAAACTGGCCAAAACTTGTTCAAATCAGTAGAGTCCAGTGATGGTTTTTTCAACAGCGGTTTTATCAGTTTCTTTTAAGCTCACTGGAATTTTGCCTTCTTGAAGGGAGGCATTAACTACCACCTTTACCCACTCTACCAAACCCCCTCTGGCTTCCTTTATCAGCTAAGGATGGGCAGGGGTCTAGGATACATGTGGCTGCCCTCGCCTCTCCAAGAATCTTGTCAACGTCCTCAGGTTGCACAAATTGAAATGAATGTTGCACAAATTGAACTAAGGCATCAAAACTCTTTGGCAAAGACAAAAATATAAAATCCCCAGGATTCCTTAGCATTGAATCATGGCTATTAAAGTGGTGCTAAACTGCATTAATTTTACAGTAGATGTACCTTGGGTCAGTTCCCATGGCCAAGTGGGCATTTGAACCTTGGAATCATAATCCAACATTTAAACCATCACTTCATGCTGACACTCAATGAAAATAATGCTCATTGAAGCCAGTGAGATTTAACAGAGAAGATCTGAATAGGATGGATTATGTTTCTTGCCATCAACCTGACTTTGTCTTATGGTGAGCCTTATAAATGAGAAACCTTCAAATCACCCTATCATCAACAGTCTGCTCAGGTCTTGCAAAAGCCTTCTATTCATGGATAGAGTCTATCTCACTGGGATTAGTGTGTGTGTGTGTGTTTCTACCACCATGTACTTTTAAGGATTATTGTATTTTCTTTGGAACTGTGCCTTTTCATATGACAGAAGTATTTATTTATTTCCTATATTTATACCTCGCCCTTCTCTCCCAAACAAAAGCATCATATGATGCTAGCACCATAAAAACAACCACAGTACAATCAAAATAATAAAAATATTGAAACAGCAATTAAAAGAATTAAGATACATTCATTAAAATCGAAATCCAAAAACCATTCCGGGTCAATTCATTGCCATAAGTTGTGTGATCTTCTTCCACTTGCTGCTCACTGATGAAATGCTTGGTCCCATAAACCAGGTCTTGATTTTCCTTCTAAAAGACAAGAGGGAGGTGGCCAATCTGATATCTCTAGGGAGGGCATTCCATACTCAGGGGGCCACTGCTGAGAAGGCCCTGTCTCTCATCCCCATCAACCGCGTTTGCGATAGTGGTGGGATCGAGAGCAGGGCCACTCCTGAAGATCTTAAACTTCGTGATGGTTCGTGGCAGGAGATACGTTAGGACAGGTAGTCTCAGCCAGAACCGGTGACAGTCTCAGCTTAGTCACCTTGGTCGCCAAGGAGAACTGAAGTTTATGTGTGTGCCTTCAAGTCACCTGTTGACTTATGGCGACCCCATGGATTCCATAGGGTTTTATTAGACAAGTAACACTGAGAGGTGGTTCCATCTTCTGAAACGGAGCCGACAACTCCTAGAATAATAATAATCATCATCATCATCATTAGTGGTCTCTCATCCAAATACTAATCAGGACCCACCTTGTTTAGCTTCCAAGATCTTCTGTGTTTTGGGTATTCTGTCCTATTAAGGCTCAAATGGTGGAAGACTAAGCTTGGTTTATATAAGTGGTTCTCAACTGTGGCTCCCCAGATGTTTTCGCCTTCAACTTCCAGAAATCCTAACAGCTGGTAAACTGGCTGGGATTTCTGGGAGTTGTAGGCCAAAACACGTGGGGAACCACAGGTTGAGAACTACTGATTTATATAGTTTACTAGTGATGTATTCCTGGTAATATTTCTTTTCCAACTCTATGCTTCCTCTAAGGAAACTTTAAGATGGTGCGCTTTTTTTGGAAAGCATAATTCTATGCACCCATAATAAGCAACTGTCATATTTCAGCATACTCTATGGACCATACTGATATTTTAAAAAAACAAACCCAATATATCCATGAATCTATGTAACACATTTTTGCAGCCATCAAAATTGGTGGCCACCACTACAGCCTTATGGTAGTAAATCCTAGTTTAATGGTGCACTTGGTTGCAATTTTATGTATTTATTTAAATATTTCCATTCTGCCTTATAGCATGAGATCTCATGACAGCATACAAATAAAATGGATTAAAGTAATACAAAATCAAAACAATTTAAATGTACTAAAAGCATATTAACAAGTTGGGTTAATGCATCTTTAAACCCTGCAGATAGCAAAATACTGATGGGATTAAAGGGGACTTAACAGCTAATGATGGGAGTTGAAGTCCAGCCACATCCAAGTATCTAACCCAGACACCGCTGGATACCTAAGCTAGTTATATATAATATCCTTTTCCAAGAGAGTGGCCAGAAACAGAATACTCCAAATACAGTTTTATTTTGGAACTCCTTCCCAATAAGGAATTTGCTGACAAGTAGCCAACTAGCAGATCCACAGGCGAAGAAGAGTTCAGAAGTCAATATTCATGTAAGTGCGGAGGTTACGTTCCCAGGCAACTGCCTTTGCCTCACGGCGCCGGGCCTCTCGTTTCCCTACAGTCGCTGCTCGTTCCTTCCTGGGCTGTTCCTTCCTGGTCTCAACTGCACTGGGATCATTGGCATCAAAGTGGGTCACCTTGGGCTTGAGGTTGCTACAGAAACCCAGACCTCTCTGGTCATGCTTGAGCACAGTCTGGATTGGGAATCGGCGACCAGCGCCCTCAGGCCCCAAACCCGTTTCCTGATCCCAGCCACCTTTGACCATCAGCTGGTATCCCACATTGTTCTCAGGGATGTGGTAGCGCGTGGGGGGCAGCGGGTCACGCCGATTGAAAAGGTGGGCAGTGGAGCGCTCATGGAGAGCCACTGTGTCTTCACTGTAGTGGGCCTGACACACGGCGCAGTACTTTTTCTCAGGTGGTGCCTGGGGACTGCAGGAAGAAGGCAAATTAAATGAGGAAAAGCAAGATGTGGCCACACAAGTGGTAACACTAGCAGCTCTCACCATGTTCCTCAATGAGAAAGATGTTAAAAGTGAGGATAAAACAGGAAATAACAGCTCCCCCCTCTGTGTAAACTTTACTTAAAAATCATACCAATCCCTTTACTTGAAACTGGTATTGTGTGTGTATGTGTCTTTAAGCTCCTGCTGTTTTATACTGACCCTATGAATTCTACAGTTTTCTTAAGCCAGGCATATTTTTGTTAGTCACACTGATACCCTGCCTTTATTGAGCTCAAGCCAATCCTGTGAAGTAAATTAGATCAAGAGAAAATGACTGGTCCAAGGCCATCCAGTGAGTGTCATGACTCGGGATAAACTAGAATCTGGATTTGCTTACTACCATTTCCATCCCCTAACCCCGATTTGTTTGTATATTTGTTTACTATCCCAGCTTTCTCCAAATATGTGATCCAAGGTACTGATGCGAATTAAAATAAGCTACATCTTTTTTTAAAAAGTAATAACAAAAAGGTATAACTATTAAACAAACTACCTTATGAAAATATGACACACTCATCCCTCCATATTTGCAAGCTCTGCACTTGCGGATTGGATTATTTTACAGACAAAATAAAAATCACAAGTGTTATTCTTTTTTCCTTGGACAAGATAGAGATGCCTATGGAAGTCTCCTCTCAAGGAAAAAAGTGTTTATGATTTGAAATTATATTGGTTTTTTCCACTTCAGCAGGGATCTTGCTCCCCTAACTCTTGTGAAATCACAGGGCCAACTGTTCCGTAAAACAATGTGAATCTATTGTATTATCCTAGTTGCCTTTGCCAATACAGTACTTTTCTAACCAAACTTCCTGAACCAAAATGCTCCTAGCAAAGCAGAAGAGGTTAACTTTTGCCCTTCCTGAAAATGTTGGGTTGCCAGATTATTGGATTTGGTGGTCTGGTAGGAGCTGCAAATGAAAAACATCTTGTGCACTGCTACACAAGATGTCGCAGAACACAAAAAGATACACCTTTGAGGATAATTCTTCAAAATCCCTAGTCATAATTTGAAAGAGAAAGGTGGCAGAGACCCATTGCTATAACAAAGATGAGCAGTTATTGCACCTTGTTTTATTGCCCAGTCATCACTCTTGCAGGACTCTTATAACGAAAAACCACAATATTTAATTATTTTGGTTTTGAGTGGCCTGGGCTTTGTAGGGAAGACTGGATGGCTATAAAAATGGCCATGGCCTTGTAATAGCAAATTGACTATATGAATGCAACATCTTGGTATATACAGTTCTAGTTAATCAGTGAAAATAACAACATACCAATGATTGAGTTGTTGTAGTTTTTTCGGGCTGTGTGGCCATGTTCTAGAAGCATTCTCTCCTGACGTTTCGCCTGCATCTATGGCAGGCATCCTCAGAGGTTGTGAGGTCCCTCATACCAATGATTATTGCAACTCTTGACAGGGTATAATCTATTCTGTAAGATTATTCTTGGTCTTAAAGGGCCTAAAGCCTCTTAAAGGCATCAGATTCAATTTGATCTTTGAAGTTAAGTAGGATCAGTTCTGGATAGTTAGTACTTGAAGTGGGAGACTGCCAACAAATATCAGATACTGTAGACTGTATAGCGCTTTAGAACATTATACTGCCATGCGCTGCTATTCCATTTTAACTGCCATGGCAACATCCTATGGAATGCTGGAATTTGTAGATTAGGGAGAAGTATTTTGAATTCTTAGCCAAGGAGTGCTTGGCTAAACTACAAATCCCAGAAGTTTCCACATAATGTTGCCATGAACATTCAAGTGGAGTGACAGCACTATAAATAAGTGATGTGACAGGGTAGTATTTCAGAGGAAGAAACTGGCAAAACCACTCTTTCCTAAGAAAACCCTATGTAGTTCATGGGGTCACTTATAAGCACATGTGCATTCACACATCACCAGACTATGGACTGTAAGCAAACAATCAAAAGGTAGTGTAATTGGGAGATTTCTCCTTTTAGAGCAGGCATGGGAAAACTTCAACACTCCAGGTGTTTTGGACTTCAACTCCCACAATTCCTAACAGCCTACGGGCTTGTTTTAGAGGGTAACACTAAGCCATGGACACTCACCTGATTGGTTCCTCCTTCACTTGGGGCCTTCCAGTTTTCTGTAGCACATGTACTATGTTCTCGTGGCCTGCTTCTTCAGCCAGATCCATTGCGTCTCGACCTTGTCTCTCACAGACCCCCACCCAGGCAGCCCCACAACTCATAAGATATTTGACAGCTTCCTCGTGGCCAGCATAAGCAGCACACATCATGGCTGTCCAGTAATAACTATCTCGGTAGTTTACGTCACAGCCTTCTTTCTCTACCATGGTCTGCAGAGAGCTCAGGTTGCCGTCCTGGGCAGCTTTCAGGAGCCGATTCCCTAGACGGGAGTCTGTCTCTCTGCTCTGAACATGAGGATTGTCTACTTCTGGCCGGCGGTGTGTACATGGCACTTTCCGTTTCCTGTGTGTGGGTCTTCCAGGATGATTGGGAAGAACTAGGTTCTCGTAGAAGCTGCGCACTGCTTCTCCGGATGTGCTCCCTTCCTCCTGGTTAGCTACAGAGGAGCCTCTGCTGTTTTTCTTCTGAACTTGTCCATCTCTCCAGAGATCCGATTCCTCCTGAGCACGAGTGAAGGCAATCAGTTGGGGCCCATGATTCATACTGACACAGAATGGAGCTGGCCACAAAGCTACAATGATAGCTTTGAGCTTCTTGGCCTGTAGAAAGGAAGAATCAGGCCATTGGTTTACATCAGGCTTGCACAAGGCATTTTGGACTTCAGCTCCACAGGTTCTAATCTAAAGGCTTGGTTTGCATAAATACTTACAAGATACATTATTGACTACATTATATATAGTCAATTATTATTATATTAATATTATAACAGTATTATTATTATAATGTATATATAATTATTATTATAATGTATATATGTATATATTATATATAACCATTATATATGGTCGGGGTGAGCTCTCGACCAATTGTGTAGCTCGTTGTCTTGTCTATATATGTTGTATGTCTATGGCATTGAATGTTTGCCTGTATATGTGCATTGTGATCTGCCTTGAGTCCCCTGCAGGGATAGAAATGATGTAAATAAATAAATAAATAAAATATGTGGAAGCCATATTTGTTATAACCTATTGGACAACTGACAAAACTGATCAAGGAGAAATCCCTAACTGACTTCAAGAAAGACTGGGAGTTCTTTATCATTTTTTATAGCAAAGATGGGGATAAACGTCAACTATTGGATTTATTGTTGAGAAGTGATATCTCATGTGGAAGGGTAGATATTATTATTATATTTATACCCAACTTTATCTCTCCTGGAGGAGACTCAAAGCAGCTTGACATAAAAGCATCAGCATACAATTTAAAAAATAGAACTATCCTAACTATCTCCAGATATATTATTATATTTATACCTCACTCCAATGGCACCCCCTTGTCGTGTGGGAGAGGCTTGCATACCCTAATGAAGTTGTGAGCTATGCTGGCGGTGGCATAACAGCCACTGGTAGGGCCTCCCATGCCAGACAGGTCACAACCGAAGGGTCTGACAAAGAGCACCAACGGGCAGGATGGGCTCTCTAGCCTTTTGGCAACCATCCTAAGAGAAGGAAAACTCTAATTTCAAACCCGGGCAGATGGTGCTCGTCTAACCCTGTAAGGTCAACCATCTAAGAGAAGGAAACTTGAACCAAACCTACGGCCTGAGGACCTTGCTGCCACTGTCCAAGCTTGCTAGGCCCCGGCAGACGAACCTTTGGTTTAAAGGGTGAGGCCAGTTCTGTGCACGCTGCGCTCCACCAGAAAAATCCATTGCACAGGCTCGAAGGACACATCCAACCTCCGAAAAAGCATCAACGCACTTGTAGAAAGCGTGGGATGAATCCTTCCTAAGAATCTTCGTTCGCGAAGTAATGCCAGAGAGAGATTTATACCCCACTTTATATCTCCCAAAGAGGACTCAAAGGATCAGCGTACATTATCAGAACAGAATCAGTACACATTAAAGTTTAGGGCTTTTTCATGTCAGGAGCAACTTGAAAAACTGCAAGTTGCTTCTGGTGTGAGAAAATTGGCTGTCTGCAAGGAGATTGTCCAGGGGATGCCCAGGTGTTTTACCATCCTGTGGGAGGCTTCTCTCATGTTCTCATATGAGAAGCTGGAGCTGACAGACAGGAGCTCACTCCACTCCCCAGATTTGAACTGCCAATATTTCGATCTGCAGTCCTGCTGGCACAAGGGTTTAACCCACTGCACCACTGGGGGGGTCCAAAGATTAGTCTGGTCACCAAGATCTCAAGTCTTAAAGAGAGATTGAGAAATTTCCTTTTTTTTGGATGAGTCCCATAATCTATTGGTTGCTTGGGATTGTTGGGCTTCTGGTCCTAAAAGTGACTTTTTCAGCTACACTTTTCCCATCATTTTCAAAACAAATGGTGGCGGTAGTAGCAGTAATGATAATTTATTTACTTACTTCATTTCTACCCTGCCATTCTCGACCTGGGAGAGGACTCAAGGCGGCCTACAAATCCGGCAAAAATTCAAAGCCGCACAGGTAAACAATAAATCACATCTCATAAAAATATAAACAATTTAAGCATATAAATAATGAAAACACATAGCAATCTTTCGAACAGATTAAAATAGACACATAAAACGTCAGAGAAAATAATAATGTTTTCTCCTAGGGATAGGAGCTGAGCTCCATTATCTACTGAAAACTGGATTGGATTCTTTGGCAGAAGTGAAATCGAATCACAGGTCGTATCTACACTGCCATATAATGCAGTTTGAAACTGAATTATGTGGTTGGTGCAGTTTGGGCTGGAAGTCAGCCTGAAGAAAACAGAAGTTCTCTACCAGTTCTCTATTATTGATTTTGAGCAAAAATTTTGAAAAAAGGGAAGTTCTCTACCAGCCCGCACCACAGGAAGAACACCATTATCCCCACGTCAGCATAGGCACATCTGTGTTTAAGTCCGTTCAGCAGTTCACCTACCTGGGAAGCCGCATCTCTTCAGACGCCAAGATTGAGAAAGAGGTAGATCACCGATTAGCAAAGGCATATAGTGCATTTGGAAGGCTTCACAAAAGAGTCTGGAGTAACAAACACCTGAGGCAAAGCACCAAAATCAGTGTGTACAGAGCTATCGTACTGTCTATTCTCCTCTATGGGTCTGAAACATGAGCCACCTATCGCCAACACCTACGACTCCTGGAACGCTTTCATCAGCGCAGTAATACATACAGTTAATATGTTGTCCTGAGATGGTTTTTAAGCAACTTTTAAGGTGGACATAAATGATTTTAATGTTTGTATATATTTATGGTATTATGCCGCCCTCGGCATTGAACGTTTGCCGTATAAATGCTGTGCTCCGCCCTGAATCCCCTGCAGAGTGAGAAGGGCAGGATTTAAATGTTTGAAATAAATAAATTATCCAACTATGGGCCATTCTAAACAGGCCTTATATCCCAGGATCTGATCCCAGGTTTTCTGCAGTAAACTGGATTATATGAGTCCACACTGCCAGATAATCTGGGATAAACAGCAAACATGTGATCAGATCCTGGGATATAAGGCCTGTCTGGAAGGGCCCTGTAACTTCCAGCATTCCATAGCATTAAGAAATGGCAGTTAAAATGGGATCAAATTGCATTAATTCTGCAGTGCAGATGTATTTTGGGTGACCTTGGGTGGGAAGAAAGAGCGAAAGGGGGGAAAAGTTTCTTGAGAGTGGGAAAATCTTTTGGTTTTTGACTCATTCGGTATTTGAAGATTTTGCCACTCTGAAGATGGAGTACTGATTCAATGTTTATCCCTGCCACCTTTAAAGGAACACAGCAAATTTCATTTTGGATAACAACAACAAATTCAGCTCTTACAGGTTCCTTCCACACAGCTGTATAAAATCCATATTGAACTAGATTATATGGCAGTGTGGGCTCACATAACCCAGTTCAAAGCAGATAGTGTTAATTATTTGCCTTGATATTCTGGGTTACATGGCTGTGTGGAAGGGCCTATGGAGACTGGTAGGTGCCAGATAAATGTAGTTGCGTAAAAATAAGCATCATACTATAACACATCAGTGTGTACAGAGCTATCGTACTGCCTATTCTCCTTTGTGGGTCTGAAACATGGGTCACCTATCGCCAACACCTACGACTCCTCGAACGCTTTCATCAGCGCTGTCTTCGCACAATCCTAAATATACACTGGACCGACTATGTGACGAATGTTGCTGTCCTTGGGCAAGCAGGGATCACCAGCATTGAGGCCATGCTATTGAGAACACAGCTGCGCTGGGCAGGGCACGTCTCTAGGATGGAGGACCACCGCCTCCCAAAGATACTACTCTATGGTGAACTCGCCACGGGTCACTGCAAGAGAGGCGCCCCCAAAAGAGATATAAGGACTCCCTGAAACAGCATCTCAGGCTCGGCCAGATTGATCACCAACAATGGTCCACCCTGGCCTCACATCGGGAGGCGTGGAGACGCACTATCCATGATGCTGCGGCCTCTTTCGAGAAGACATGCCGAACGGGTCTCGAAGAGAAACGACAACGCAGAAAGAACCGCAACTTGGAAACAACATCACCCAAGGAGACTTTCTGCTGTGCTTTCTGCAACCGAACTTGCCTATCTCAGATTGGCCTTTTTAGTCATCAAGGCGCTTGTAGAAAGCGTGCGATGAGTCCTTCCTCAGAATCTTCGTTCGCGAAGTAATGCGGAGAGAGAGATATGGTCGGTGTAGACCAGGGGTGGGCAATTACTGGCCCTCCAGGTGTTTAAGACTTCAACTCCCAGAAATCCTAACAGCTAGTAAACTGGCTAGGATTTCTGGGAGTTGAAGTCCAAAACACCTGGAGGGCCGGAATTGCCCACCCCTGGTGTAGACTTATTTAATGCAGTTTAACCAAGCTGACTTTCACAATATGTATCTAAACAGAACATATAATTTCAATTGTAGTGTGGAAGCAGAAATGATGACTTTGGACAGTGAAGCAAATAAACTACTCACCCTTCCTCCTTCCTGGATACTTTGCAGAACACCGGAAGTCCGCCTTTACCATAGAGCTGGAAGCTGGCGGAAAACCAGAGCGTCCAAAACCACCAATGCCAAACTTCCATGTTGCCATGGCAGCTGAAGTGGCATATAGAGGTATTACTGGTTAGAGTGGCACTCACTAAGCACTTATTTTTGAATCCCCGAACCCCAGCCATTCAGAGTTATTAGTCCAACGTTCAAACCACTAGGACATGCTGACTTCCCAAACTCTTCTTCTGAGTGGATTGAAACGACGCATGCGCCGCAGGGGTCCCTTGAGGAACAAGTGAGGAAAGCGACGCATGCGCAGTAGCTAAGTTACAGGTTGTTGAACGCGAGAGGGGCGGGGAAAGAATAAGCGCGCGCGCACTCCGATGAGAGCACGCACGCGCCTCCCTGCCTTCTGCCAGCGCGAGGCGTTTCTGTTGACTAGGGGGTGTTTTTTTTTTTTGAACAACCGTTGCCCTCATTTGCATACCGCGCGCGCTTCCCTTTGACAGCTCTTGGGCTTTCCTCCCATTGAGGCGCTCCAATGGAGCTGCAGCCATTAGGAGGAGAGGTAGACTTTGAGAAGGAGTGGAGGGGGAAACAATTAAATGGATCACTAGTGTGCCTGTAGGCCAGGGGTGGGCCATTATTTTTTCCCCCTTTTTTTCCAAGGGGCCACATGAGAGCCAAAAAATATTATGGAGGACCTAGAGGCTGAACTACATTCTAATCTACTTTATTTATTTATTTATTTACTATATATTACGCATCATTAATATTAACATATTAATATATCAAGAAATATTCCAAATAGATTACTGCAACGCACTCTACGTGGGGCTGCCTTTGAAGACAGTTCGGAAACTGCAATTAGCCCAGCGGGCGGCAGCCAGACTACTAACGGGAGCTACACACAGGGTGCATACCACCCCCCTGTTGTGTCGGCTCCACTGGCTGCCTGTCCAATTCCGGGCTCAATTCAAAGTGCTGGTTTTGACCTTTAAAGCTCTATACCAGGGCTGTCCAACTGGCGGCCCGGGGTCCGTATATGCCTCCCCAGCCCCTTCCCTATGCCCCCCCAAGCTTTTTGATAAAAAATAAAAAAATCCCCCCAAAAAGTGCGCATGCACGCAGTTTTGCCCGTTTTGGGAGGGCGGGGGGAGCCCCCGTGGCTCCTCCCTCTCTTCCAAAGCGTCACGCCAGCTTTGGGCGAGGGCGGAGCCACGGGAGCCTCCTCACGGCCGCCCCTCTCCCCCAAGCGCCACAACAGCTGTTGTGATGCTTTGGGCAGGGGCGGAGCCGCGGAGGCTCCTCGCGGCTTCTCCTCTCCCAAAGCATCACAACAGCTGTTGTGATGCTTTGGGCGAGGGGGAGAAGCCGTGGAAGGCTCCCCGTGGCTCCTCCTCCTCTCCCAAAGCATCACAACAGCCTCAGAAGTGGGCAAAATCGCCCGCTTCCAAGGCTATTGTGACGCTTTGGGAGAGGGGGCGGAGCCGCGTGGCCGGGTGGCCCCCAGGTGATCACTCACCAGAAGTCCGGCCCTTGCGCCGGCAGAAGTTGGACAGCCCTGCTCTAGTGCCTGCGCGCGCGCTCACTCTTAATGTCTTCATTGCCTTCCTCCTTCCTGCTGCGTGCTTTCGCGAAGCAGGAAGTCCCCATCCCGTCCTGCTTCTTGCGTGCACAGCAGGCCCCTCCCATGCACGCAGCAGGAGGGTATTTATAGGCGCACCTGCCAGTGCTCCGGCCAGATATGCCCCCCCCCAGCAGTAACCAATGGGCAGTCATGTCACCACACCGTGCGTGGCAAGACGAGCGCCAGGGCCCGCCCACTAAAGCCTCATTTTGGCAAAAGCAGCCCCGCAAAGGCGGCTGCGAGAGCGCACGTCTTGCGCGCATGGCAGGAGCGCGCCATCTGGCTGGTGAGGCCCAAAGATCACCTGGAAGAGGGCGGAAGATCACCTAGGTGCTCCCGATCACCATAATGAGCACCCCTGCTCTATACGGTTCTGGCCCAGCTTACTTGTCTGAACGCATCAGCCTCTACGCCCCACCTTGTAATCTGAGATCATCCGGGGAGGCCCTGCTCTCACACCCGCCTACATCTCAAATGCTGTTGGTGGGGATGAGGGATAGGGCCTTGTCGGTGGTGGCTCCCTGTCTGTGGAAAGCTCTCCCTATTGATATTCGATCAGCTTCATCCCTCCTGGCATTCAGAAAAAAAGTGAAATCCTGGTTATGGGACCAAGCGTTTGCACTTTAGCACGATACGGCACTTTAGATTGGATTGAGATGGCAATCTGGTGGACAAGACCTAATGCTTATGGATGGAATACTGTTTTAACTGCTGTGAATGTACACGATGCATTTTAATGTTAATTGTATTTTTAATGTATTTTATTCTTGCTTTTATTATATGTATACTATGTGGCATCGAATCGTTGCCGTTGTTAGGCCGCTCTGAGTCCCCCCTCGGGGGTTGAGGAGAAGCGGGGTAGAAATGATGGAAATAATAATTATTATTATTATATTACAGTATATATAGAGAGAGACATTATAATATATTGAAATTATAATATAACATTATTATATAATATATTATATTATTCTAAAATTATTATAAAATAGCAATAAAAAGCACTTAAATTAAATTCAAGAAGACAAGGTGCGCACCAAGATGAAGGCTGACATCTTCAAGAGAGGAAGGATCCCAAGATGGAGTGGCCCAATGGCCCTAGCCCAGAGGATGGAAAATCAGACCCAGCCGCTGCCGCAGCAGAGCAGAGTAGAGCAGCAGATGATTGGAGGCCTCTGCCCGTTCTCGCCCCCAGCCGTTCCCCATGGAGTGACTGCCATCCCCGGGCCTGCAGGGGGAGCAGTCGGCGATCTGAGGCGGCTTATTCGACCTGGCGACCCGGAAGATGATTAAGTCGCTGAGTGCTCCCGCTGCAGGCCTGGATCGGCATGCACTCCAGGCCTGCTGCTCCAAAGAGATGTCAGGCACTCCAAAGCAGCCCCTGCTCCGGCCTGTCTGCCGACACAGGCCCCACAGAGCCTGCGATGGGATGGTGGCAGCGGCACCCCCGTCCTCTTGGCCCCGCCCCAACGCCCTTCTCCCCGGGCCGGAGAGAATCGGCTGCCGGGCCGAATCCGGCCCGTGGGCTGTAGGTTGCCCACCCCTGGTGTAGGCAGATAACTTAATATAGCCTGTAAAACACCATTAATAAAATTGTAACCAGTTTGGATTCAAACCTGTCAAGCTGTTTCCGACTGCAAAATTTTCACATTTGGGTTCCCTTCCACGCAGCTGAATAAAAACCCACATTTTCTGCTTTGAACCGGAATATATGGTAGTGTGGTGCTACTGGACCTCTCAGCGGCTTTCAATACCGTTGGCCACGGTATCCTTCTGGGATGCCTCTTGCGGGTACTGCTCTGCAGTGGCTCCAATCCTTCTGGAGGGTTGGTCTCAGAAGGTGTTACTGGGTGACACGTGTTCGGCTCCGCAACCGTTGTCTTGTGGAGTCCCTCAGGGTTCAGTACTGTCCCCGATGTTATTCAACATCTACATGAAACCGCTGGGAGAGATCATCCGGAGTTTTGGAGTAAGGTGTTATCTGTACGTAGATGACGTCCAGATCTGTCACTCCTTCCCACCTGTCACTAAGGAGGCTGTCCAGACTTTGAACCGGTGCTTGGCTGCTGTGTCGGACTGGATGAGGGCTAGCAAATTGAAACTTAATCCAGACAAGACAGAGGTCCTCCTGGTCAGTCGAAAGGCCGAACAGGGCATAGGGTTACAGCCTGTGTTGGATGGGGTTACACTCCTCCTGAAGACGCAGGTTCGCAGCTTTGGAGTGATCCTGGATTCATCGCTGAACCTGGAACCCCAGGTCTCAGCAGTGGCCAGGGGAGCTTTTGCACAGTTAAGACTCGTGCGCCAGCTGCGCCCGTACCTTGGGAAGTCTGATCTGGCTACGGTCGTCCACGCTCTGATCGCATCACGAATAGATTACTGCAATGCACTCTACGTGGGACTGCCTTTGAAGATGGCTCGGAAACTTCAACTAGTCCAACGGGCGGCAGCCAGATTACTAACTGGAGCTACATACAGGAAGCAGACTACCCCCTTGTTGTGTCAGCTCCACTGGCTGCCTGTCCACTTCCAAGCTCAATTCAAAGTGCTGGTATTGACCTTTAAACTTAATCCAGACAAAAGCCTTCGAAAGCTTGTAATTTTAGCTTGGGATTTTAGCTGCGGTTTTATTTTGCTGTTTTACTTACTATTATATGTATGTTTTGCCCATTGTTTGTTCTATTGAATTGTGTTGTAAACTGCCCCGGGCCGCTGGGAGTGGCGGTGTACAAGTCCAAATAAATAAATAAACAGTTCTGGCGCAGCTTACTTGTCCGAACGCATCTGCCACTACGTCCCACCTCGTAATTTAAGATAATCCGGGGAGGCCCTGCTCTCGCTTCCGCCCCACTCAACTGCGGCTGGCGAGGACGAGAGACAGGGCCTTCTCGGCTGTGGCCTCCAGCCTGTTGAATGCGCTTCCAAGCGAAATACGACTAACCACATCCCCCCTAGCTTTCAGGAAGAAAGTAAAATCGTGGTTGTGGGACCAGGCCTTTGCACAGTAACTGCAGCACTTTATTTGGAACGGACTGTTTTAACGACGGATATGAAACACGGCTTCCGCCATTTATTGATTTTTTGAATGTGTATTGTATAGATAGAATTTTAAATGAACTGGATAGCTAATGTTTTAATGTTGATGTTTTAATCTTGTTGTATTAGTGTTTTATATTGTGCATTGTTGCCGGCATCTAATTGTGCGTTGTAAGCCACCCTGAGTCCGTCCCCCCCCCCCCTGGGTGGCTTACAGGGGGGGGGGGGTTGAGAAGGTTTGAGAAGGGCGGGTTAGAAATACAGTAAATAAATAAATAATAAAATAAGATAACCCAGTTCAAAGCAGAAATTGTGGGATTTTCTGCCTTGATATTCTGGGATATAGGGCTGTGTGGAAGGGCCCTGAAGCATGTAACTGATTTAGTCAAATTAATATTTGGATTTTCTTTGCTTTTAAATGTGAACAGTGACAGCTATGCTGAGAGTGGGCACGACTGACAGAATGAGTCGGCGAAGCAGCACCAGCATCAAGGATGGTAAATTGCAAGAAAATTCCTGGCACATATGGTCCTCATCATCATTGGCGATCCATTGTGGCTGAACCTGATCGCATAACAGCATTTGGGGGGGGAAACAGACATTATTTTCCTGCTTTGAAAATGTTATTTCCCGTTTAATTGTGCATTACTTACTTTGAAAGTAGTTATTCAACTCCAGAAACTTCGTTTTTGTGGCTGCCGCAAACTACATTGAATTGGTTGAGACTCTAGATCAGGGGTGCTCACACTTTTTCAGCATGTGAGCTACTTATAAAACAACCAAGTCAAAATGATCTACCTTCCCACTACTCAGAGAGCCATAAAAGCAAAATATTTGGAAATTTATTTCAGTGAGAGCCATATAATATATTTTAAGACTGAATTCAACTAAATGTGAGAATATATTCCAGTTCAAGGCAGAGAATGTGGGGTTTTCCGCCTTGATATTCTGGGATATAGAGCTGTGTGGAAGGACCCCCAGAATATCAGCTTTGAAGTGGGTTATCTGAGTCCCCACTGCCATATATTCCAGTTCAAGGCAGAGAATGGGATTTTCTGCCTGAATATAGGGCTGTGTGGAAGGGTCCTTAGGCGCCTTTCATTTGCAGCCTGGGAGTTGTAGTTCCAGAACACACCCATGTCTTTTGAAATGGCGAAGGCTTAAAGGTTATTTGGACTCCACTTCCCAGCGCGCCCTGCGGCCCAGCCCCTACCTTTTAACTTCCTTTCCCGTTGCACTCTGGGGCTTGGAGTCCCTCCTCCCTTGTTCTCCTGCGCCTTCTTGGCGCCAAAGAACTACAGTCCCGCGGTGCCTCGCTGCCAGCGACAGTGGCGCATGCGCGGTTGAAGCTGGCCGAGGCCTTAGCGGTCCGAAGCTTGTTTGCTGCCCCGGCTTCCTCTCCTTGAGGCAGTTTTGCCCCCTGGGGTGAGTTATTGGGGGGTGGTTTGAGGGAGTCGCTCCTCGGGAAAGAGAGAGGGCTGGGGTGGGAGTCAGGCTTCGGGGAGGCTGTGTTTGGGGGAGGCATAAGAAGGGCTGCGTGCTGGTCCCATGTTTTTGGCCAAAGGATACGCATAGAGGTGAAGCTGAGGGAGAAAGGGCTCCGTTCAGGCAGAAAGGCGTGAGGCCTCATTTGCATTACCATATAAGGCAGTTCGAAACACAGGAAGCAGAGACAGGCAGCCTCCTCAAACCTAGGCCCCATCCACACTGCCACAGAATGCGTGATAGCAGTGTTTCCCAACCTTTTTTGAGCCACGACACACTTTTTACATTTGCAAAATCCTGGGCCGTTGTGTCATTTTGGTTGGTGTTGTACCAACCAAAATGACACCAAATGACACTCTAACACAGTCATACACATAGTTAATCTGTTTTTAAATGTATTTATACACTCAGTGTGAAACCTGGGCCTGTTTCAATGAACACAACATAGATCTCCTGGCAGGAATGGCAGAAAGACACACACGAAGGTCTTGCTCAACAGCTGTCAGTCATGGGAAAACTTCGGCCCTCTGGGTGCTTTGGACTCCAACTCCCACCATTCCTAACAGCCTGAGGCCCTTTCCTGCTTAAGTGGCTGAGGGGGGAAAGGAAAAGGGCCTGAGGCTGCTTGGACCTTCCAGGTGTTTTGGATTCCAACTCCCACCATTCCTAGCAGCCTCAGGCCCTTTTCCTTTCCCCCCCTCAGCCACTTAAGCAGGAAAGGGCCTGAGGCTGCTAGGAATGGTGGGAGTTGGAGTCCAAAACACCTGGAAGGTCCAAGTTTGCCCATGCCAGCTTTCGACAGAGACCTCTTCCTCCCCCTTCCCTTTCGTGCCCTTTCTTCCCCCTCCTGCCGAACACTTACTTTTTCTTCTACACTGCCGCTGGGAAGAAGGGAGCCTGAGTGGAGAAGAAAAGTGTTCGGCCGCCATTTTGATCGGAGGGGCCAGCGTGAGCGTGTTCAGGAGGGGAGGGGGAAGGATGGAAGACGGGACCCATGTGGGCGCTACTGCGCAGACGCGCCCCAGAGCAAAGCGAGCAGAGCGAGGCTGGGAAGAAGGGAGCCTGAGTGGAGAAGAAAAAGTGTTCGGCCGGAGGGGGAAGAAAGGGTATTGGAGGTTCCCATTTCCCACGGCACACCTGATGATTGCTCACGGCACACTAGTGTGCCACGGCACACTGGTTGTGAAACACTGTTCTAACACAGTAATGCATATAGTTAATATGTTTTTAAATGTATTTATATACTCAGTGTGAAACCTGGGCCTGTTTCGATGAACACAACATAGATATCTTGGCAGGAATGGCAGAAAGACACACACGAAGGTCTCGCTCAACAGCTGTCAGTCATGGGAAAACTTCGGCCCTCTGGGTGCTTTGGACTCCAACTCCCACCATTCCTAACAGCCTGAGGCCCTTTCCTGCTTAAGTGGCTGAGGGGGGGAAAGGAAAAGGGCCTGAGGCTGCTAGGAATGGTGGGAGTTGCAGTCCAAAACACCTGGAAGGTCCAAGTTTGCCCATGCCAGCTTTCGACGGAGACCTCTTCCTCCCCCTTCCCTTTCGCGCCCTTTCTTCCCCCTTCTGCCGAACACTTACTTTTTCTTCTACACTGCCGCTTCGGCCGCCATTTTGATCAGAGGGGGCAGCGTGAGCGTGTTCAGGAGGGGAGGCGGAAGGATGGAAGACGGGACCCATGTGGGCGCTACTGCGCAGACGCGCCCCAGAGCAAAGCGAGGCGAAGCGAGCAGAGCGAGGCTGGGAAGAAGGGAGCCCGAGTGGAGAAGAAAAAGTGTTCGGCCGGAGGGGGAAGAAAGGGTATTGGAGGTTCCAATTTCCCACAGCACACCTGATGATTGCTCACGGCACACTAGTGTGCCACGGCACACTGGTGTGCCACGGCACACTGGTTGCGAAACACTGTTCTAACACAGTAATGCATATAGTTAATATGTTTTTAAATGTATTTATATACTCAGTGTGAAACCTGGGCCTGTTTCGATGAACACAACATAGATATCCTGGCAGGAATGGCAGAAAGATACACACGAAGGTCTCGCTCAACAGCTGTCAGTCATGGGAAAACTTCGGCCCTCTGGGTGCTTTGGACTCCAACTCCCACCATTCCTAACAGCCTGAGGCCCTTTCTTGCTTAAGTGGCTGAGGGGGGAAAAGGGAAAGGGCCTGAGGCTGCTAGGAATGGTGAGAGATGGAGTCCAAAACACCTGGAAGGTCCAAGTTTGCCCAAGCCAGCTTTCGACAGAGACCTCTTCCTCTCCCTTCCCCTTTGCGCCCTTTCTTCCCCCTCCTGCCGAGCACTTACTTTTTCTTCTACACTGCCACTTCGGCCGCCATTTTGATCGGAGGGGGCAGCGTGAGCGTGTTCAGGAGGGGAGGTGGAAGGATGGAAGTCGGGACCCATGTGGGTGCTACTGCGCAGACTTGCCCCAGAGCAAAGCGAGCAGAGCGAGGCTGGGAAGAAGGGAGCCCGAGTGGAGAAGAAAAAGAGTTCGGCAGGAGGGGCAAGAAAGGGTATTAGAGGTTCCAATTTCCCACGGCACACCTGATGATCGCTCACGGCACACTAGTGTTCCACGGCACACTGGTTGGGAAACACTGTTCTAACACAGTAATACATATAGTTAATATGTTTTTAAAATGTATTTATACACTCAGTGTGAAACCTGGGCCTGATTAGATGAACACAACATAGATCTCCTGGCAGGAATGGCAGAAAGACACAAACTTCCCACACAGAACTCCCATAACCAAGAGAAAATACTATAAGAGTTTGGTGGGCACTGACCTTGGGTTTTGGAGTTGTAGTTCACCTATATCCAGAGAGCACTGTAGACTCAAACAATGTTGGATCAGGACCAAACTTGGAATACTCAATATGCCCAAATGTGAACACAGATGGAGTTTGGGGAAAATAGACCTTGATATTTGGGAGTTACAGTTTCTGGAGGAGGGGGGGGGCAGCCTTGAAAGACCAGCAGTCTTCCTCTCACTTAGGTTGCCCCCTCCCTCCCCTCCAGGTTTGCATTGGGGTCATGGGGAGCAGGAGCCTCACTCCTGCGCAGCTCCTCGTGGGTCAGCGGGGCGGCCCGGGTGGGCATCTCGAGGCTGGCGAAGCAGGCAGGAAGGAAGGAGGCGGCGGCAGGCAGGGAGCTGAAGGCATGCTGAGAGCGGTTTCGCGTGCACCGGGGAGGAGGGAGGGACGGGGCCTGTGCTGGACCGAACCATCCGGCATTAGGCCCAGGCCGGGGGAGGCAAGAGGAGGTCTCTACTTGGGGAAAGGGAGGCGGGCCTTACCACTGCATGAAGAGGGAGAGACCAAGTAGACAATGGGTGGGGAGGAGGGGTGTTTGTAATTTTGTGCCTTTATCGAGGTACGTTTCTTAGGGTTTTTATACTTCAGCACACTAGACTTTCCCCCCTCCCTTCCCCTCCTGGAGGTTCCAATTTCCCAAGGCACACCTGATGATCGCTCACGGCACACTAGTGTGCCCCGGCACACTGGTTGAGAAACACTGTGTTATAGGGTCAGTGTCAAATCAGATCATCTGTTCCAAAATGGCCATACAGCCCAAAAAAAACAGCAACCCAGTGACTGCAGCCTTCAACAACACAATGTGGTTTAAATGCGGAATTGCGTTGTAAACTACAAACTACAGTGTAAACCAGGAACGAGCAAATGCCTTAAATCAAGAAATAGTTTTCTAAGATCTGTAGAAACCCACGCAGGAAAACCTCAGCAAGCGAGAGTCCAAAAGTGGCAGGTGAAAACCCAGAACCTCAACCGATTGAGAGTCTTCCTCTTGGGCACACAGAAAACTGGGTGACTTGGAAGGTGCTGAACAGACTGCGCTCTGGGACCATGAAGATGCAGAGCCAACCTTAAGAAACGGGGCTACAAAGTGGAGTCCACAACATGCGAGTGTGTAGAAGAGTAAGGTGTTATCTGTACGCAGATGACGTCCAGATCTGTCACTCCTTTCCACCTGTCACCAAGGAGGCTGTCCAGACTTTGAACCGGTGCTTGGCTGCTGTGTCAGACTGGATGAGAGCTAGCAAATTGAAACTTAATCCAGACAAGACAGAGGTCCTCCTGGTCAGTCGAAAGGCCAAACAGGGCATAGGGTTACAGCCTGTGTTGGATGGGGTTACACTCCCCCTGAAGACATAGGTTCGCAGCTTGGGAGTGATCCTGGATTCATCGCTGAGCCTGGAACCCCAGGTCTCGGCGGTGGCCAGGGGAGCTTTTGCACAGTTAAGACTCGTGTGCCAGCTGCGCCCGTACCTTGGGAAGTCTGATCTGGCTACGGTTGTCCACGCTCTGGTCACATCCCGAATAGACTACTGCAACACACTCTACGTGGGGCTGCCTTTGAAGACAGTTCAGAAATTACAATTAGTCCAACGAGCGGCAGCCAGATTACTAACCGGAGCTACATACAGGGAGCATACCACCCCCCTTTTGTGCCAGCTCCACTGGCTGCCTGTCCATTTCCGAGCTCAATTCAAAGTGCTGGTTTTGACCTTTAAAGCTCTATATGGTTCTGGCCCAGCTTACTTGTCCAAACGCATCAGCCCCTATGTCCAATCTCGTAATTTAAGATTGTCCGGGGAGGCCCTGCTCTCGCTCCTGCCAACTTCACAAACGTGGTTGGTGGGGACGAGAGAGAGGGCCTTCTCGGTGGTGGCTCCCCGTCTGTGGAACGCGCACCCAAGCGACGTACGATCAACCACATCCCTCCTGGCATTCAGGAAAGGAGTGAAGTCCTGGCTGTGGGACCAGGCGTTTGCGCATTAGCACAATGCAGCATTTTGGACTGGATTTGTAAGGGCAAGTTGATGGAGGCCATCTCAAAGCCCCTGTTATGGACGAAACAGTTTTTAACTTAAGTGAATGTGTGTGATGTTTTAATGTTAGTTGTATTTTAATGTATTTTAATGCTGAATGTTTTGGTTTTTATATTGTATTTTACTGTGTGGGCATCAAATTGTGCCTTTTGTTAGGCCGCTCTGAGTCCCCCCTTGGGTTGAGAAGAGCGGGGTAGAAATGTTGGAAATAAATAAATAATAAATAAAGAGCCAACCACAGACCACCTACTACAATGCAGTATGAGCCCTGCCACATACATTTATTTTATTTATTTATTTGCTATACTTCTATACCGCCTCTCTCAGCCCGAAGGCGACTCGAGGCGATGAACAAGCGGCAGCAAGTGCCCACATACAATACATCATAAGATAAAAACAGTCATATAAAAACCATATAAATTAACAGTTAAAACTACAAAATACAAATCTCAGCTCCACAATCTTAAAATCGGTTTCCGTTCCATCATCATACTAATCCTTTGATCTCGATTAATTAAAGTTCGTGTGTGAATGCTTGCTTAAACAGCCAAGTCTTGACTTTCTTACGAAATGTCAGGAGGGAGGGGGCCAATCTGATGTCACTAGGAAGGGAGTTCCAAAGCCGAAGAGCCACCACTGAGAAGGCCCTGTCTCTCGTCCCCGCCAGACGTGCCTGTGAAGCAGGTGGGACCAAAAGCAGGGCCTCTCCGGATGATCTTAAGCATCTTGATGGTTCATAGGGAGAGATGCGTTCGGACAGGTAAGTTGGCCAGAACCGTTTGAGCTTTAAAGACCAAAACCAGCACTTTGAATTGTGCCCGGTAGCAGACTGGTAGCCAGTGAAGCTGGCACAACAGGGGAGTTGTACGCTCCCTGAGTGCCGCTCCTGTTATCAACCTGGCTGCTGTCCGTTGGACCAATTGAAGCTTCCGAGCAGTCTTCAAAGGCAGCCCCAGTTAGAGAGCGTATACACAATGGAGGACCTTCTTATAACAACCAGTAGTAGCTTCTGGTCAAAGGACATTTAATATAATGACAAGTTTGGTGGGGACAAGAGACAGGGCCTTCTCTGTGGTGGCCCCTCGGCTATGGAACTCTCTCCCGAGCGAGATTAGATCTGCCCCCTCCCTCCCGTCCTTTAGTAAAATCCTGGCTCTGGAAGGAAGCATTCCCAAAATAAGGACCAAGATTGTTTCTGGGAAAAGTGAATGACTATATCTATTGGACTGAGTTGAACTGATTTTAGCTGGCAATTTGGGCTTGAATGTATTTTTTCTATGGGTTTTTATTATATGTATTTTTAACTTATATTGTAGATAATGTTTTTAATTCATGCACTGCATTGAATTTTGCTGTGAGGCCAGTCTTGAGTCCCTCCCCGGAGGTGAGAAGGTCGGGATATAAAAGTTTTAAATAAATAAATAAATAAATTATATACATTACAGCTGTATCCTTGGTTCGCTCCTGATACGATAAATAAAAGTAAAATGGGCAAACTTGGGCCCTCCAGGTGTTTTGGACTTCAACTCCCATAATTCCTAACAGCTTTTAGGAGGAGCCTGAAGATGTGGCTGTTCCAATGTGCCTTCCCTGAATAAGTAAACAACGCCCTGCTCTGACCCATTCTTTGCAAAATGTCCTCAGAAGCACTTTAACTACCTGTTGGGTTGTTTGCCCCATGATCCTCTAAAACCCTCCTGCTGTTTTAAACAAGCATCCAGTGTTTATTTATTTTAAATTTTAATATATCACATCTGGCCCAGCCATGGTTTTAAATTGTCTGATATTGTTTTAGTAAGTTATATTGATTGTATTGTTTTATTATTTGCGGCTGTGTTGTTTTATTATGTCTTGTTGGACTTGGCTTCATGTGAGAGAGAGAGTGGGTGAGAGAGAGAGCCAGAGTGAGAGAGACAGAGTGAGAGTGAGTGAGTGAGAGATATAGAGAATGAGAGAGAGAGAGAGAAATAGAGAGATACAAGTCCCCTTAGGGTGATAGTGGCAGGGTATAAATAAAGGTGTTTTTTTTTAAATTATTTTTATTTTCTTTCCCCCCTCAGCCACTTAAATCCAAAAACATCTGGAGGGCCCACCTTTGCCCATATCTTGATGTAAACTCAGATAATACAATTTCATCGCACTGAGCTGCTTTATATGATCTGCACTGATCCTGTAATGCGGTTTCAAATTGCATTATATGGCAGTGTAGATGGGGCCAAGGTTTGTGAGTTCTCTGACTCTGGTACGTATACAGAAAGCCTTAAGTTGGGACATAATGGGCAAAGCCATTGAAAACCGCACCTGTGGAGTAGGACTTCTAGAGAAGCCTTTCACAGAGTTAGTTTCTGGATAAGCAGGGAGAATAGCCAGGTGAGTCATGGTGAAAGTGTGGTTACTTATGTCTTTCTGTGTCCATGTTTCCAGAGGGCGGGAAGATGAGTAGCTCTGAAGAGGTTTCCTGGATTTCCTGGTTCTGTGGCTTGCGTGGCAATGAGTTCTTCTGCGAGGTGAGTGGGGAAGAGGTACCTGCACAAGGTGTACATAGAATTGGGAGGCTAGAAGGTCTACCTTTTCAAGTTTCTATTATATGCAGTGAAGAAGAGTTTGGCATTGTACAAGGGTCCCTTTGAAAACAGTCTCACAAGTTAGTTAAAATTGTGGAATGTTTCAGGAACTAGTTCTTGGTAGAAATTATTGATACTGAAGGGGTGTCATAAGTACTACTTATGTTCATTCTGGAATTTTCCATCTATATAAAGTAGGCTCTCAATTAAGCAGCACCCTTGGGAGTATAGTGTCTGGTTGCTTGAGAGGTACTATTAAATATAGACCTAATAATACTATACCCCTTCCTATACCATTGACTTGATATTAATATTGAAAGACAGCAATTAAAGTCAAATTGAAAATGTCATACAATTTAGCTGTTTTATAAAAATGATTTTATTTATTTAAATGGCTTTTTAAAAGATTTTTATGGTTGCTTGAGTGTTCCAGTTGCATGAGTTCTGTTTAACTGAGAGTCTTCTGTTTCTTTTTGTAGGTGGATGAGGACTACATCCAAGACAAGTTCAACTTAACAGGTCTTAATGAGCAAGTTCCCCACTATCGTCAAGCTTTGGATATGATTCTTGACTTGGAACCTGGTGAGTTGTCATAGCATTTCTTCTTGTTTGAATTTGTTTGCTTCTTAGGATTACCAGTATCCATAAAGGTGGGGAACTAATTGTTGACCCTGTTCAGGTACTTGGCATCTTTCAGTATCACAAGCCTTTTTCAATAGCTTCTGGTCAAATATGTCCTCTCATTGTTATGGATATACTGGCTGTGCCCTCCACACTTACTGATGTATAGTTGACTTCATTGGGAAATTAATTCTGTGCATGGAGAGGCGTGTGTTTGGAGTGTGTGTGATACATGTTCATGTCGATATTTGGCAACAGAGCTAACTGAGTATGTTCTTGCCGATTTACTTGCTTAGCACTGCAGGTACATACAAAATGGCTGAGCAGAGAGACCTTTAGGGGTGTACAGAGCCAGAAAGAGTGTGGACTGTATAATCCTGATGGCGGTGGCTCTTTACCCGCCTAGGATTTACTGTAATGTATTTTGGGATTTCTTTTTGGATGTGGAACGAGGCCTTCCCAGAATAAGCTGAGATTGATTTCAATCTGAAATGGGTGACCACTTTTATAGACCGAGTTGTATGCGGTTTTAATGGCAAGGTGGTTTTTATATATCTCTGTTTTTATGTATTTTAATATGCTGTTTTAAGATGTTTTAAATTTGTATGGCATTGAATTTTGCTGTAAGCCGGTCTGAGTCCCTCCTTGGAGGTGAGAAGGTCGGGGTACAAAAAATTTAAATAAATAAATAAATTTTATGTAGATACCCTTTTATGTCACCATATTAAAAAGGCAGAGGAAGCATATAATTATGCACCAACAGGTGCTCCTGCTTGGCAGTTGACTGTCACTCTAAAACAGTCCAGGCTTCTTTGTGTGTATAGTATGTGGGCAGCACTCAGAAAATTGAAGTGCTATCCAAGACTTTCTGCTCTGACATTACTTTTTTGGGGAATTAGAAGTAAATATTTTGACACTTGTTTGAGTAAAGAATTTCCAAGGAGTCAGGGTGATACAAATTTTTCATCCAGTTACATTTCCTGTTTTGAATTATATTGCATTAGAAAGTTTAGAATCTTGTATTACCTTGTGCTGTATTCGTTTACTTATATTTTATTTCCCCCAAAAGTTGGGATTTGTGTTTTCAGCTACAAGATAGACATATTAAGCACTTCATAACTGAGATGCCTGCTTTTATTTCATTCAATTTATAGTCTTTTTCTTGTTTTAATACTTCTGAGAAATGCTGCAGACTTCCCTCTAAGGCAGTGGTTCTCAACCTGTGGGTCCCTAGGTGTTTTGGCCTACAACTCCCAGAAATTCCAGCCAGTTTACCAGCTGTTAAGATTTCTGGGAGTTGAAGGCCAAAACATCTGGGAACCCACAGGTTGAGAACTACTGCTCTAAGGTTTCTGGTTTTTTTCCCCTCAGATATATTATGCTTCTGAAAAATGAGTGTATATGTTTTGTAATTAGGTCGTATTGTCAAATATAAATAGGAATGTTTATTATAGGAATTAATAAGGTACATAGAACATTATACTCATATAGTATTATTACTGTGGTATACCTCGGTGTTGACTCTCAGATCTTTCTTCAGTGGTGGAATTACATAGGGATTTCATTCCTAGCAATCTTGCTCTGTTCATCTGTTTTCAGATAAATTATATTCGAGTTTTAAGATATTGATAGTTCTGTATAAACTGATTAATCAATATAAAGTCACACAAGACTTTTTGTTTATTTGGTGTTGTTCAAAGGAACAGTCTGTTTTTCCTTATGTGCTTATGACTTCTGTCTTTCCTCTGACAGATGAAGAGCTTGAGGACAATCCCAATCAGAGTGACTTGATTGAGCAGGCAGCTGAAATGCTCTATGGGCTCATCCATGCCCGCTATATCCTCACAAACCGTGGCATTGCGCAAATGGTAAGGCTTTTAGTAGTTGCCCTGTGATGCATTCCTAAATGTTATGAGGCGGTCACACCAAGGCTAAAGGAAATGAAACCAAAGAGAGAAGGTTCCTTGAACCCCTGCCAGTACATACTTTTGAAGGCAAGTTTAGCTAACCAAATATAGATCATGCACTTCAAATTGACCTCCTGAACCAAGCAGTAGCATTTGGTCTTACATCATTCCACTTTACATAGTCAAGTTTCAGTTTCTGACACTTTTTGTTCTTCTTAGCTTGAAAAATACCAGCAAGGAGATTTTGGCTACTGTCCCCGGGTGTATTGTGAGAACCAGCCCATGTTGCCCATTGGTGAGTATTTGTTCTGTGAAGCAGGGAGTTGGGTTAGGGTTAGGGTTATAAAGTTGAAATGCATTCTAGAATTATTGAGGCGTTTACGAAACATTAAATCAACGCAAATAATAATTATAACGATCAATACTTAAGGTAATGAGATTTGAATGCAAGTTTTTTTCCAGTTATGCTGTTGAACCACTCATTTAAAGAGCTTATCAACCACTACAGCTGGGATGCTAGAAGCGGTTTTGGTAGTTTTGTCCTCAGAAGTCCATATTTCCTGGCTTCATTTCAAAGTTTCTGTTTTTCTTCACTCTAAGGCTTATCTGATATCCCAGGCGAAGCCATGGTCAAACTGTACTGCCCTAAGTGCATGGATGTCTATACCCCCAAGTCTTCCCGCCACCATCATACAGATGGGGCCTATTTTGGGACTGGCTTCCCTCACATGTTGTTCATGGTGCACCCCGAGTATCGGCCGAAGCGGCCCGCCAACCAGTTTGTGCCCAGGTAAGAACTTTTCAAGCAATGTTGTTTGTACATGATCCAGAAGGCAATGAATAGAAGTTTATGTCTTTCTTTCTTGCTGTGAAAATATCACTTTTGGACTATTCTGAGTTTCAGGCCCCTTCCACACAGCTGAATAAAATCCTACATTTTCTGCTTTGAACTGGAATATATGGCAATGTGGACTTAGATAACTCAGTTCAAAGCAGATGTTGTGGGATTTTCTGACTTGATATTCTGGGTTATATGGCTGTGTGGAAGGGCCTTTAGAGAAGTGTCAGTTGATGCAAAATGATTAAGACTGCTGAATGGTGCAAAATGTTGAATCCCTCTTACAGCAGTCCTAAAGGAGCTAAACTAGTTGTCAGTTATTTTCTGGATTTAGTGCCAGATTTTAACTTGTATAGGATTTGTATAAGAGACCGGCTGCCTAATTATAACACTATTTGATTGTTAAGAGCAGGAAAGGTATACCATTGCTTTTCCAGATTCGTTCACACAACATGCTGGAGGGGTTTTCTTTCCTTGCTTCCAGATTGTGGAATATAGTATATCCAAGATTATGATTGGTCTTTCTCTGTTGGCTTTCAAAAAAGTGCTAAATCCCAATCAAAAATCTCTTAGTTTTTCAGTATGATGTTTTTGACTATTTAATAAGTTTGAAGAAGGTTAGATTTGTGTGTGGCACCTTGTTGCCTTTTGTTCGAAAAGAATGGAAGAGAAAAATAAAAATGATGGAAAAAAAGCAGGTTTGTCTTTTCACTGGGCCATTCAGCCAATTCTCTTTTAACATTTCAAATTCAAAGATGCCTGTAGAGAGGTTGCTGCACCTGTGTGTAAACTTCCAGTATCCGCCTTCGTTTAGTGAGAAGGTTGAAAGGGATCTACACTGTAGAATGAATGTAGTTTGATATCACTTTAACTGCCATCGCTTAATGCTGTGGAATCTGGGGAATTATAGTTTGTTTGGATTTTTTTTAATGTGAGGAACGACTTGAAAAACTGCGTCGCTTCTGGTGTGAGAGAATTGGCTGTCTGCAAGAACCTTGCCCAGGCGACGCCTGGATGTTTTACCATCCTGTGGGAGGCTTCTCTCATGTCCCTTAATGAGAAGCTGGAGCTGACAGATAGGAGCTCACCCCACTCCCAGCATTCAAGTCACCAACCTTTTGGTCAGCAGTCCTGCTGGCACAAGGGTTTAATCCATTATGCCACCAGGGGCTCCTATACTTTGTTGAGACACCAACACTCGTTGGCACAGAAGGTTAAATACCTTGTAAAAGTACAGTTCCCAGCATTGAGCCTTAGTAGTTTAAATAGTATAAAACAGGGGTGCTCACACTTTTTCAGCTTGCGAGCTACTTATAAAACAACCAAGTCAAAATGATCTACCTACCCACTACAAAAATATAAACATATAACACAATATCAGCTTTGAACTGGGTTTTCTGAGTCCACACTGCCATATAATCTGATTCAAAGCAGATAACATGGGATTTTATTCAACTGTGTGGAAAAGACCTCAGATAACTCAGGGCCGGCAGCACTTGGGCAGCGTAGGGAGCCTTCCTCCCGCCCTGCCTGCGATCTACCAGGATGCCCTACGCAATCTACCAGTAGATCGCGATCTACCTAATGAGCACCCCTGGTATAAAACCTTGTTAATTTTACAGTGTAGATGCACCCTTAGATGGTCTAGGAATTTATTTAAAATTGATGCAGGTGGGGCTCAGTGAAACATCCTTTAGGATGGTGTGTGCTGCCTCTGAACTGTTGACTTGCCCCAAAGCTTATGCAGCCTTGGGCATGTAGAAAAGCACACCATTTCATGTAATACAGGTGTAAAGGATTTGCATAGACCTAATTACTGAGCATGCCTTGGGACAGCACAATCTGCACTTTTACTTGGCCTAGGTCCCTATTTATAGATGTGGAATTTTAGTTATTCTTGCTCTTAAGATGGAGCAGGGCTTAATTTTTTTCACATCTTGAACTCCGGCTATCTACACCAGGGCTGTCCAACTTCTACCGGACCTGTGGCCGGAATTCCAGTTACTGATGACCTGGGGGGCCGAAGGGTCTGCCTCCGCCCCCAGCTCCGCCCCTCCCCGGCTCCACCCCAGCTCCGCCCCCTCCCCGGCTCCACCCCTGCCCCGCCCCCTCCCCGGCTCCGCCCTCTCCCCCGCCTTGGAGGTGTCTATGGAGGACACCGGGGCTTTGACTTGGAGATAGCCATTCAGCCTCTGATAATAATAATAATATAATAATAATTACAATGGGTTCCTAGAATAGGAGACCCCCAAAGGCCATCCAGTCCTACCTCCTTCTGCCATAAGGGGAAAACACAATCAAAGCATTCCTCACAGATGACCATTCAGCCTCTGATGATAATAATAATAATAATAATAATTACAATGGGTCCCTAGAATAGGAAACCTCCAAGGGCCATCCAGTCCAATCTCCTTCTGCCATAAGGGGAAAACACAATCAAAGCATTCCTCACAGATGGCCATTCAGCCTCCTCTGATAATAATAATAATAATAATAATAATAATAATTACAATGGGTTCCTAGAATAGGAGACCTCCAAGGGCCATCCAGTCCAATCTCCTTCTGCCATAAGGGGAAAACACAATCAAAGCATTCCTCAGCCATGTTGAATCAAACCTAAACTCTCATGAGAGCAACAGAAAGTACTGAACCTTGAGTTTGGGAGTTGTAGTTCTCCTCCGTCCAGAGAGCACTGTGGACTCAAATAATGATGGATCAGGACCAAACTTGGCACGAAGCCTCAGGAGGGGAGGAAGCCAGAAAGGGAATGGGTGAGCAACCCCCCCCGTACTCCGAACTCGGCCCCGCCCCTTTTTCGCTCTGGCCACGCCCCCTCTCACTCGTGCACTCTCTCTCTCTTCTTCCCTCTTTCCTTCAGGTGGAGGAAGGGGGAAGGAATGAAAGGGGGAAAGAAAGAAGGAGGGAGGGAGAGAGAGAGGGGGAGGGAGGGAAGTAGGAGGAGGAGGAATAGAGCCTGCTCCTCCTCCCTGCCCCGCCCCTCGCCCCCCGCCGTGAAAAAAATAAATAAAAAATATTCTGAAAAATATTCCAGAAAAATATTCTGAAATTTTTTCAAAAAAATCTTAAAAGGCAGATATCTTGCAGGAGGGTAGGGGGCCGTGGGGAAGGGGCTGGGGGGCCATATACGGCCCGGGGGCCGCCAGTTGGACAGCCCTGATCTAGACGGTAGAATTGCAGAATGATGCTCTAGTTTGTTTGTTTGTTTTGCTATCCTAAGAACCCCTTTGCCAACCTTTCCAAGATATGTAGATAACAGTATGAGACTCTCTCCTGCTTCTTATATTCAGGTCTGAGACTTTTCTTAAAATTATCTGGCACTCCTCACTGTCACTGATATGTTGTTAATAGGCATGAATTTTGAAATCCAAAATTTTATCACTTTTGGAAGCCATGTGAGCAGGGCTTTCCACACTGCCTTTCTGTGCTGTCGCGCCCTGGGCCCGTAGAATGACTGTTTCTAGGACGTGACCTCTGTTTGCCCAATGGGACCCCGGGGTGCCTCAACCAGAAGAGCTCCTTGGTTTTCCCCAATGATAAAGTCCTTCGAGGCTTGAGATAAGTTTAACAAAGTTCTTTATTTGGGCTTAAATCTTAACAAACTGGAAGGCTTCAAACAGGTGACTTTCTCAGTCTGCAGTAACAAGGTTGGCAAACTGCAATACTGGTCTTCTCCTTTTGGGGAAAATCCTATGACCCTTCCCTTTCTTTATCTTTCTGGTGTTAGGCCCCTTCTTCCGATTCCAAGCTGCGTTATGGAGATGTCCTGTACCAGGCAAGGTTCCTGTCAATTAGCCAGGCTGTTGGGACTGTAGATGATCCCCCTTCACAAAAGATTGCTGAAACTGTTCTTTCTATTTCTCCAGCAAAGGCTGGTCTGCTGTAGATGATCCCAGCAAAGCTGTAAGATTTAGCAAAGCTGTTTTAATGCCTTTTTCCAAGTAGGAAGGAATAGGCTACCTTAAATCACGTTCTCACCAATAGGGTAGCTGTTAAGACTGAGAGGAAAAACATCCCTTTTCCCTCCCAAATCCTGGGGATAGGGGTGGGTCTGCAACTCTTGATTGACTGGCAGCGCTATGGGCCTGTAAATGCAAACCAAGAAAGTCACCTACAAAATAAAATGCAAGGGAATGAGCTCCTGCAAACTTGTAGTGCAACAAAGGGAAAACAGAGCCCTATTGGCACTGCTGTGCCAGAACACTTTCCATTGTCATTTTAACCCTACTACTTTTCTGTTTCAGACTCTATGGATTCAAGATCCACCCTATGGCTTACCAGCTGCAGCTTCAGGCCGCCAGCAATTTCAAGAGCCCAGTCAAAACTATCCGTTGATCTTCTACATCCAGTTGCCCAGGGTCCTGCTGTGATAATCCCCCCTTTAATCCAGTCAGGGCTGCTTATACTTTGATTTTGGGTGATGTCCACTGTGGACTGTTTTTGTCGCCCTCCAGCCTGATTTTTAGTCTCATTTCTGGTGTGTGATTTAAATTAATAATCAACTATTTCTGTTATTTCCCCAAAACACAGACTGTGACACACAAATACAGTAACCAACTCGATTGTCATGATTTTGTGGGGCTTTTTTTCTTTTTTAAAAATAAAACACATTAAAAATGTAAAAAGGAGAACTTGTGTTTTTTATTGTTTTAAATAGGAGACGTGCATTTAAAAAGAGGAAAAAAATACATTTATTGTGAAGTGTCCCAAGTGGGAGACATTGATGGTTAAATCATTTTAGTAGAAAATAGCTCTTACATGTATGGATGCTTTTTATCACTCCTGTGATGAATGATATTATAGGCAGTTTCTGTAGCTTTGTTCTTAAGTTGAATTTGTATGTAAGTCAGAACTAGTACATTTTTTTACCAGGTTGCTGTGAGTTTTTTGGGCTGTGTGGCCATGTTCAAGTAGTATTCTAACATTTCTCCTGCATCTATGGCAAGTATCCTCAGAGGTTGTGAGGTCATAGATTCAGGTGAAACATTAATAGAAAATGCTACTGGAACATGACCATATAGTCCAAAAAACTCACAGCAACCCAGTGATTCTGGCCATTAAAGTCTTCGACAACACTTTTTAAAAAGTTTTGGATAGCATAGGGAAGAGTTAACATCCCCATAGTGTTTATTCTGCTGTCTGTGACACTGTTCAGAAGATTTCACCTCTCTTTATGTCACAATTGGATTCTGAACATTTTGGCTTGACATATGTCACAATATTGGTGCTAAACTTGCAGTGGAGACACCTTTTCCCTGTCGTGGTCCCTGTGAATACGTACATATAGTAATTCCTGCGCCTGCGCAGAGAGTTCGGAATCTTTTAGAAAAATGTTATCACTTTAAATGGTAGCCCTGCCCACTCCCCTTGAGTATATATAGCCAGTGGGAGGGGCTGCCACCTCAGATCCTTTTATCCTTTTATCTTGACTTTCTTGCAAAATGTCAGGAGGGAGGGGGCCGATCTGATGTCACTAGGGAGGGCGTTCCAAAGCCGAGGAGCCACCACTGAAAAGGCCCTGTCTCTCGTCCCCGCCAATCGCGCCTGCAAAGAAGGCGGGACTGAGAGCAGGGCCTCTCCGGATGATCTTAAGCATCTTGATGGTTCATAGGGAGAGATGCGTTCAGACAGGTAAGTTGGACCAGAACCGTTGAGGGCTTTAAATGCTAAATCCACTTCCCTACCAGCTCTTGAAATGTTTGAAAAGAATGCTAGTGCCCGTACTTAAAATACGCAAAGTATGCTCTATCCTTCACTTGAAGTCAAACTAATGTGATGAGGAGAGTGTGATATCGAGGTGACCCCCCTTTCTTAGGGTTCTGTGGAAGATAGTAAAAAACCAAGGGCTCTTTTTTCTGATCTATACATTCCAAAGTCCTGCGCCCGGGGGAGTGGGGGTCGCTTTGTGCTAATCCCAAGGAACCCCACAAAGGCAAGACAGCCTTGCCTGGCCCAGGACAGCTCGGGATCTGTAGTTCACTTCTACCTCCAAGGACTCATCTTCACAAACTTTTCCCAAATCCAGTGCATCAAAGACTCTTCCCCCACTATTCTGAACTCAGTTTGCTTCATGATCATCCCATGGATCTATAGTTCACTAAGTACCAAAGACCTTCCATATGCTAGAACCAAGGACTCTCTCCTACTGTTTTGCTGCCCAATAAAAGGAAAAACCTATGAACTTTCATACTTATGGACCCCCAAAACTTCCTGGACTTTCCCCTATGAAATAAAATCAATGTAATGATGGTGGACAAGACCTAAAAATGATACTTTTTACCCTAAAAATGTCAATGTATTTTCCCTGCATGTTTTCCTTTCCCATTTTTCCCCTATAAGCTTATTTGTACTTTTAAGAAACCTGGCTAAGACCCAACCCTGGGGATTAGCTGGCCGCATTCCTGATCGGCAAATCGTTTACTTCAAGTTCCTTTTGCATGACAATAAGGTAAAATGCCAGCCTTTATGGGGCCTTCCCTATAAACACAACCTGGATTTTTACCAAATCTGTGATTCTATAGGGTCTGAGTATCTTTTTATCACCCTCCATACTAAAGGATTATAGATTACATGACAAAAGTTAATTATAACAAAAATCTTCAAAACCCAAGTTCCAACCTCATTGTTCCATCCATTTCCCTCTCCCCATTGGCTCAGATCCACAGCCAATTGAGGCAGGCGGGTTTTGAAAACTGTCTGTTTTGGAAATGTATAAAAATACTGGAAAATTTTGAAATAAACATGTCAGCATGGCGAATGATTGCTGCTGTCATCCTTTCTCAGCTGGGATAACTCGGTACGCACACTTCCAGATCTTGGTGAGAACCTACTATTGGGGCTTAGAGGGCTATTTTGACATGTCTTTATATTTTGACATTTATTTTGACAGGACCCTTGCTTTAGAGGAACCTAGGGTCTCAGCCTCTAAGGCAGGGGTGCTCACAGTTTTCCAGCAGGTGAGCTACATTTACAATAACCAAGTCGAAAAGATCACCCCTACCTTATGCGCACCGCACCTTCCACATCACGCACCGCACCAGGCCTCCCCCCCCCCATAGGCCTCTCTACCGCTGTCGCAGCCCCGCCGCACCGATCCGGGCGGGACTCCGCCTGCAGGGAAGGCAAGGCGCTCCGCAGGCCCTGCCTGGCGCTCCTCCCACCTCAATCTCGCCCGGTTCTGCCATGGAGCTGGGTGAGAAGGGCGGGCGGAGAGGAAGGCTGGGCCTCCGGAGGCCCCACCTGGCGCTCCTCCCACTTCAATCTCGCCCGGTTCCGCCATGGAGCCGGGCGAGAGAGGGGCGGGCGGAGAGGAAGCCTGGCGCTCCTCCCACCTCTCTCCCGGATGGTGCAGGGCAAGAGAAGGCGGGCGGAAGGCGGCGTCAAAACCCTTCCGCCCGCCCCTCTCTCGCCCTGCTCCATCTGGGCGAGAGAGGTGGGAGGAGGCAGCGGGGCCTGGAGGCCCAGCCTTCCTCTCCGCCTGCCCCTCTCGCCGGCTCCATGGCGGAACCGGGCGAGAGAGAGGTGGAGGAGCGCCAGCCCCCCATAGGCCTCTCCATCGCCGCCGGAGCCCCACCGCACCAATCCAGGCGGGGCTCCAGCGGCGATGGAGAGGCCTGCAGGGGAGGCAAGGCGCTCCTCCCACCTCTCTCTCGCCCGGTTCCGCCATGGAGCCGGGCGAGAGAGGGGCGGCAGGAGAGGAAGGCTGGGCCTCCGCAGGCCCCGCCTGGAGCTCCTCCCACCTCAATTTGGCATGAAGAGGACCAACGAGTGATTGACCTGGTCAGGGCCTGAAGATCACCCGGATGAGGCCCAAAGATTGACCGGTCGATCGCGATCTACTTAATGAGCACCCCTGCTCTAAGGCAAGACTACCCTAAATTCATATCCTCTATCAAGTGGCTTCCTGCATTTTACATGTACCATATTTTTCGCACCATAAGGCGCACCGGCTGATAAGACGCACCTAGATTTTAGAGGAGGAAAATAGAAAAAAAATATTTTTCCTATTTTCCTCCTCTGACGCGACGCTGCTTCGCTCCTCCTCCTGCTCCTTTCCCCCCGCCCTTTGCTCGAGGGAAGAAAGGGGGGGAGGAAAGGAGCAGGAGGAGGAGCGGCAGCGTCACGTCAGAGCGTCTGGCGCAACGCTGCTTTGCTCCTCCTCCTGCTCCTTTCCCCCCCGCCCTTGCTCGAGGGAAGAAAGGGTGGGGAAGGAAAAGGAGCAGGAGGAGGAGCGAAGCAGTGTCGCGTCAGAGCGTCTGACGCAACGCTGCTTCGCTCCTCCTCCTGCTCCTTTCCCCCCGCCCTTTGCTCGAGGGAAGAAAGGGCCGGGGGAAGGAAAGGAGCAGGAGGAGGAGCAAAGCAGCGTCGCGTCAGAGCCGCCTGACGCGACACTGCTTCGCTCCTCCTCCTGCTCCTTTCCCCCGCCCTTGGGTGGGGGAAGGAAAAGGAGCAGGAGGAGGAGCGAAGCAGCGTCACGTCAGAGCGTCTGAAGCGGCGCTGCTTAGCTCCTCCGCCTGCTCCTTCCCCCCTGCCCTTTGCCCGAGGGAAGAAAGGGTGGGGGGAAGGAAAAGGAGGAGGAGGAGGAGCGAAGCAGCGTCGCGTCAGAGCGTCTGACGCGACGCTGCCCGCTCCTCCTGCTCCTTTCCCCCGCCCTTTGCTCGAGGGAAGAAAGGGTGGGGGAAGGAAAAGGAGCAGGAGGAGGAGCGGCAGCGTCGCGTCAGAGCGTCTGGCGCGACGCTGCTTCGCTCCTCCTGCTCCTTTCCCCCCCCTTTGCTCGAGGGAAGAAAGGGTGGGGAAGGAAAAGAGCAGGAGGAGGAGCGCAGCATCGCGTCAGAGCGTCTGACGTGACGCTGCTTTGCTCCTCCTCCTGCTCCTTTCCCCCCGCCCTTTGCTCGAGGGAAGAAAGGGCGGGGGGAAGGAAAGGGACGGACCAGCAACGGACCAGAGAAGAGGAGGTCTCCAGACACTTTTGGTGAGTATATCGCCGCCCCCTCTGCTCAGCGCCTCCCCCTCCCTGCCTGCATCTTCGCTCCATAAGACGCGGCTGATTTTTCTTCCTAATTTGGGAGGAAAAAAACTGCGTCTTATGGTGCGAAAAATACGGTAACACTCAGTCGAATTTAGTAAATGTGATGAAGTGGTAGGGCTGACATGTAAACGGCTGGAGTGGTGGTGGTGGTGTGGTTTGGTGGTGGTGGGGAGAGATTTTATATGAAAAGAGCAGCTGAAGCACATAAAAAGTCGGAAGAGTAGTAGCAAAATTTGCCAGCTGAGTGGATGCCCATAAGGAAGAGTGATGAGATAGGCAGCATCCTTTTGGGGTAACAGGAGGAAAAGAAAGGACTGTGCCTTGAAATTGGCATGGTAAGGGAGTAGAGGCAAGTTGGATCAAATCCTGTGGGATGAATGTTTGGCGGCTGTGTGGGTGTGGAAATGGATGAAACACACAAAGGCACTGTGTTTTCAAGTAAACTTCCTTTCCCGCTCATTTGCTGTCTTTTTTTTCCTGTTTCCAGGAGAGAACATCCCATGGTATGTTTTCTATTATCATTCTTTAGAAAACGTTCATTGGGCGTGTTCTGCCTCTGTAACATAGTATTGTCATCCTGCCGAGGGAATCATTTACTGGAAAGAACACGCTCTTGCAGTGAAGGCAAGGAAAGTAAATCTGACTGTGTTCTTTCTGAGACAGACATGGCCGCTGCTTCCGCTGCTTGGGATCCCGTGGAGGATCTCTGCGAGGAAGCCACTTGCTCTATTTGCCTGGAATATTTCAAGGATCCTGTGTTTGTAGAATGTGGGCACAACTTCTGCCGAGATTGTGTGACCCAATTCCGGGAGAAGCCGGGCACTACGGAGACCTCTTGCCCTCAGTGCAGGAAAGAAGTTCTGAAAAGCAACCTCAAGCCAAATCGACCGCTAGCCAACTTTGTAGAAATAACCAAGAGGCTCAGCTTTCAGGGGCCGAAGAGGGCGGAAGGCAAGGAGAGAGTCTGTGGGAAGCACCAGGAGCCACTGAAGCTTTTCTGTAAAGAAGATGAAACCTCAATCTGTGTGGTGTGCGACAGATCCAAGGAGCACAGAAATCATACGGTAATTCCTATGGAGGAAGCTGCTCAAGACATCAAGGTAAAAAAAAAAACCCCACACATAACTGTTATGTAATTTGATGAAAGAGCAGTATTCCTGTGGATATTTCTTGGCAGTCACTCATATTAAAAATTTATTGCAGATTTATTTCTTATCTTTTTTATAAAGTTCACTCTGAAATGGGTGACCGGGAATGCCACTGGGAATGTGGCGCAGCTGGCTGGGAGTCAGCTGCATAAGATCTCTACTGACCAGAAGGTCATGAGTTCGAGGCCTGCCCGGGTCGGGGTGAGCTCTCGACCAGTTGTGTAGCTCGTCTGTCTATATATGTTGTATGTCTATGGCATTGAATGTTTGCCTGTATATGTGCATTGTGAGTCCCCTGCGGGGTGAGAAGGGCGGAATATAAATGATGTAAATAATAAATAATAAATACATAATAATACATGTGATAGTAAACTAGAGTCATCTTTGCTTCCAAGATGTCAGTATTGGGAAAATGTTTCTAATCTCAAATTATAAATCATTCACTAGGAATATAATCTTCACTAATTTCATTCTTTTGTGAATTCACAATGTAAGGAATTTCATTCTTTTCAACAGGAATCCTAAAACCTTTTAAGATGTGGGCTGGTTCACAATCCGCCAGACAGTTGGAGGGCTGGGCTATAGTTTGGAGGGAAAACAACCATGATCTTGTGCATACAGCACTTATTATTATTATTATGCTTGTTATGTTTATGTATACTCCACTTTTTCTCTCCACAAAGAAGACTCAAAGTGGCTTACATACAAAATCCACAAATATACAAATATTACAATAGAATTATTTGTTGGCTAAGTGGCTTGGCCTGACTTACCGGGCTGAGCAGATTGCGGCGCTGGGTGTCCTCGCCGCCATTTTGGATCAGGAGGGGGCTTCTTCCTCCCAGAAGCCCCCTGGGTGGCAGGAGATTTTCCCGCCCCCAGAGCCAGCTGGCCAATTGTGGGGCTGGCCTGCCCTGGCCTGGTTCGTAGTGGGGGCCAGCTTTCTCTTCTGCCCGGGCAGCCTACTTAAGGCTGCCCGAGGCCTACCAGCAGGCACTGGGCCTGCACCAGCTTTTCCACCCACCCTCCCTGCATGTAGCATTGCTTCGCATTTGTTAGCTTATCTTGCTGTTGTTTGGTGTTCATCTTGCTCTGTATTTGGTTAGCTGCTCTAGCTGTTGTGTGTTTATCTTGTCACAACTCAGTGTTGGGCGTATGGCATGGCCCCTGGATCGGGGTGGTGTGTTGCCCATATCATGATTGGAAGGGGATATAACAATACAAAAGCCCCTCACTTACTCAGGCCCCTCCCAAATCAAAATCCTGGCTACAGCCCTGCCGTGGCCCTGGATCGGGAACCGGGGATAACGTGGTGTGGGAACGGTGGCACCCAGGGATGTAAGTATCTTCGGACACAGTGGTTGTCCGACCCCTGATCTAGGACCCATGCATGGCTGCCAACCCTTGTTCCTGTTATCAATAAATGAGTTGTGGCCATATTTTACTCCAACTACTTGTGTCGGTGTCTTCTTGGTAACATGGGGGGAGGTGTATCACCCATACACACGCAATGTAATGTGTAGTGGCGAAAAATGCACTCTTTGTAATTCATTCCAAAAAAGTGTGCATTACAGTTGCTGTGTACTTAGGATTTCTCCTTTATTTTTTTATTATTGAGGCTTCTATGCCGCCGACTCCCGGGGGCTCGCGGCGGCTCACAAGAGCCAATAGCATGACAACAAAGGGTTAAAACATAAAACAGTTAAAACAATAGCAATAACATTAAAACAACAGAGCAGCAGCAGATGCAGCAATATAGCACATAAAAACACGCGGGCCTACTCACCGAAGGCCTGCCTAAACAACTGAGTTTTGCAGGCCCGTCTAAACGGGAGTAAGTCCCTCAGGGCTCTGGTTCCGGCCGGGAGGGCGTTCCATAGCGTGGGGGCTATAACGGAGAACGCCCTCCGGCGGGTAGATGTCAGATGCGCCAACTTTGTTGATGGTATTTCCAGGAAGTTGGCATCCTCAGACCGTAGTGATCTCGATGGGCAATATGGAGTGAGACGGTCCCTCAGATACGCTGGCCCCAGGCCGTGTAAGGCCTTAAAGGTAAGGACCAACACTTTGAAGGCGACCGGTGCTCAATAGGCAGCCAGTGCAGATCCTGCAAGATTGGTGTTATACGGCAGCCTGCTGGAGCCCCAGACAGGAGCCGGGCGGCAGTGTTCTGCACCAGCTTGAGCTTCCGGATCGACGACATAGGAAGGCCAACGTAAAGCGCATTACAGTAATCTAGCCTCGAGATGACCGTGGCTTGGATCACCGTGGCCAGGTCGCTCCGGGAGAGGTCGGGGGCCAGCATCCTTGCCTGGCGGAGGTGGACAAAAGCAGCCTGGCTGACCGCAGAGACCTGGGCCTCCATGGTCAGCTGGGAGTCCAAGTGGACACCCAGGCTCTTCACAGACGGGCGCTGGGTGTAGCGCCGCACCGTCAGGGTCGGAAGCCGGGCACCCACCCCGCCCGGGCGGCCCAGCCACAAGATCTCCGTCTTGGCCGGATTCACCCTCAACCTACTGGCTCGCAGCCATCCAGTAACGGCTTCAAGGCAGTGCTGGAAATTATCGGGGACGGACTCCGGCCTGCCCTCCATCCTCAGAATGAGCTGGGTGTCATCAGCGTACTGGTGGCAGACCAGCCCATAACTCCGCACCAGCTGTGCAAGCGGCTGCATGTAGATGTTAAATAACAGAGGCGAGATAATGCGCCGCTGTTGGACTCCACAATCTAATGGGGTGCCCTCAGAGAGCACCTCGCCCCTCCTCACACGCTGAGACCGCTGCCGGAGGAACTAGGTCAGCCATTTAAGGACAGTCCCCTCACTCCAGCCATGGCCAGGCGGTGGATCAAAAGATTGTGGTCGACCGTGCACAAAAATGTTAGAACAACAAAGATTCCAACAATGGAAAGTAAAGCTGGAGAAACAGGTAACTTTTCCCTCAAGCTTCTCTTGTTGTCGCACCTCAGCTTTCTTGGGTGAATCTATCTGCGCTGTAGAAAGAATGCAGCCTGAAAACACTTTCACTGCCCTGGCTCAATGCTATGGAATTCTGGGAGCTGTAGTTTTAAAAGGTCTCGTGTCTTCTCAGCCAAAGGTTGCTGCTGCCTTGCTACAAATCTCAGAAGTCTATAGCTCTTGCACAAAGCCCACTTGCCTCATGGAGACTCCCAAGCCATCTCTAGGCTTCTTTCTCACTCACTCGCCACGTGGGCTTCCTTCCGCCTCCCAAGCAATCTCCTGACTTTTCTTTCTTCTTGCCTTCTTGCCTTCCTCTTTGCCTTCCAAATTCTCCAGAACTGGTTTCCCATTTTGCTGTACCTATTACGTGAATGTAGAAGATGCTTACTTCTTGGGAGGAGAGTAATGACCAATCTTGATAAAGTAGTGAAGAGTAGAGACATCACACTGGCAACGAAGATCCGCATAGTTAAAGTAATGGTATTCCCCGTAGTAACCTGCGGATGTGAGAGCTGGACCTTAGGGAAGGCTGAGCGAAGGAAGATAGATGCTTATGGACTGTGGTGTTGGAGGAAAATTCTGAGAGTGCCTTGGACCACGAGAAGATCCAACCAGTCCATACTTCAAGCCCGACTGCTCACTGGAGGGAAGGATATTAAAGGCAAAGATGAAGTACTTTGGCCACATCATGAGAAGGCAGGAAAGCTTAGAGAAGACAATGATGCTGGGGAAAATGGAAGGGAAAAGGAAGCCGACCAAGAGCAAGATGTAATACAATATGCTACTACTACTACTACTACTACTACTACTAATATGATATTATAATTATACATTTTATTACATGTAATATTACTAATACTATTACAATATAATGGTATAGTACAATATAGGAATATATAATATTGATACTATACTATGCTAATAATATAATATATTGCATGTATATATATCTTGTAAGCCGCTCTGAGTTCCCTTCAGGGTGAGAAGGGCAGCATATAAATGTTTGTAAATAAATAAGATGGATGGATGGTATCCTTGAAGTGACTGGCTTGACCTTGAAGAAGCTGAGGGTGGCCACAGCTGACAGGGAGCTCTTGCGTGGGATGGTCCATGAGGTCACGAAGAGTCGGAAGTGACTGGACGAATAAACAACAATAATTACATGAATGTAATGCATATGCTGATTTTGGTAACATAGTTTAGCCAAAGAAGATGCACGTTATATTCAAGTACATCTGGTAATATCTCTTTCTGTTGCTCTGATCTGGCTACGGTCGTCCACGCTTTGGTCACATCCCGAATAGATTACTGCAATACACTCTACGTGGGGCTGCCTTTGAAGACAGTTCGGAAATTGCAGCTAGTCCAACGGGCGGCAGCCAGATTGTTAACCGGAGCTACATTCAGGGAGCATACCACCCCCCTGTTGTGTCAGCTCCACTGGCTGCCTGTCCACTTCCAAGCTCAATTCAAAGTGCTGGTTTTGCCCTTTAAAGCTCTATATGGTTCTGGCCCAACTTACTTGTCCAAACGCATCTGCTGCTACGTCCCACCTCGTAATTTAAGGTTAGCCGGGGAGGCCCTGCTCTCGCTCCCGCCAACTTCTCAAATGCGGTTGGTGGGGACGAGAGAGAGGGCCTTCTCGGTGGTGGCTCCTCGCCTGTGGAATGCACTTCCAAGCAACATACAATCAACCCCATCCCTCCTGGCATTCAGGAAAAAAGTGAAATTGTGGCTCTGGGACCAGGCTTTTGCACATTAGCACAATGCAGCACTTTGGATTGTAATTGTAATTGGTAAGTTGATGGTTATGGCTCAATGCTTATGTGGTGGACGGAACTCTGTTTTTAACTTAAGTGTATGTGTATTATGTGTCAATGCTAATTGTATTTTAATTCTGAATGTCTGTGGTTTTATATTGTATTTATATTGTGTATCGGCATCGAATTGTTGCCTTTTGTTAGTCCCGCCTTGGGGTCTGAGTCCCCCCTTGGGGGTTGAGAAGAGCGGGGTAGAAATGATGTAAATAAATAAATAAATAAATAAATAATGCTGCCTTGTAGCTCTACTGTTACAAAAACTACCAGCCTCTCATGGTCAGCAAAGCTAGCAGTAAAATCTGAGAGCTTTCCTCCTTCACACAGATGAATACAAGAAGGTTTGGACAGTTATTGATGGGTGTTATCACTCATCCCATACTGTTAGAAAGACATTGATATCTATTATATAAAGGAGGTCCCGTCGTCGAACGACTGACAGAGACAGAGAAACCTTCCAAGGCAGAGACACCAAACTTGCCAACACAAATAGGCCTCAGGCAAGGAAGGTTTTTTGCAAAGAAACTTTCCCTCCCAAAACCTAGAAGGCCCCCAAAACAACGATACAAAAAAACCTACATTTCCAGCATCCTCTGCGGCAGCCAGCGAAACCCATTGGCCAACAACAGTTACCATCGTAACGGTGGGCAAAGCCACTTAGAATGCTGAGTGCTTTCAGTTGAGGGTTAAACTGCCACGGTCAAGATCTAGGAGGGAGACAAATAGGGCACCAGGGACACAGGCACCACTGACAAACACATACCCCCAGAATAACACAAAAGCAATACCTACACACAACACAATACGCACATAACACAACCTTGCGTCTACTGCTCAACCCATTTGTATGCCATTCCTTCCTTCCTTCCACACAGGCATAAGCTGACCCAAAAGACAAGCCATGCCTCCTAAAAAGAACAGCATCGGACGACACACTCGCAACGCTACATACATCACACAAAAAAGAGCAGAACAAACGGCAGAACAGAAAGACAGTGCAGTACACTAGCTTTTGCCATCAACATAAACAAGGCTCAAGGACAAACACTACAAATCTGTGGCATAGACCTTGACACAGAATGCTTCTCCCACGAACAACTCTACGTAGCGTGCTCCAGAGTTGGGAAACCACAGAACCTCTACATCAACACAGAAAACGGAAAGACAAAAAACATTGTATATCCACAAGCTCTGCAGAACGCCAGGAACACCACACACCGACAACTCCACAGGACTTCAACATCCCACCCACCAGAACAACCCACAACGACACAGCCATGACTCCACCAAGACCATAAGTAACATCAATTCCAACCTTTACATACTCAGACTTTCTCGCATCTCCTAAATAGGGCACAGCAACGCGTGCCGGGTACAGCTAGTTTGTATATAAGCAATTAGAAGGGGTGGGGGCTCTGAGGTGAATGCATGCTGCCTTGTTTTGACCACTCTCTCTGACTGGATCTACAATAAGAACATAAGAACATAAGAAGAGCCATGCTGAATCGGACCTCAGCCCATCTAGTCCAGCATTCTGTATCACACAGTGGCCCACCAGTTGTACACGGGGATCTCGAGCAGAAGGGAGGGCAAAACCCTGACCTGCTCCCGACCCCCACAACCTAACTACCGATACACTTGGTATCCATAATACAATAGTATATAACCCTACTTCTGCGTCCAGATTCTCTCTTTTGAACTGGATTATACGAGTCTACACTGCCATATTATCCAGTTCAAAGCAGATAATCTGGATTCCGAGACTGAAATGTATGGCAGTGTAGGTGGGGCTTCTCCTTTTCTCTCTCTCTCTCTGAATTCAGCTTCTTACTTGTATATAAAGGTCACTTCTCTCCTTCTTACTAAAAGAGTTCGTATGAGAGTCCCGCCTCAGCAGGGCTTACTACACCCATAAATGAGAGCCAGCTTTTAGGGGCTCTTGTCTCAACATGTAGGGATTTTTCTTTTATCTGTCTTTTATCCTATCTGAAATGGATTTCCTGCAACAATAAATTCATGTAATGCACTGGCTAGCTATGCTGACAGAGGGCGCTTCCAGGCAGCCCCCTTAACGCGGGAGTTCCTGCAATTAAAAGGAGGCTGTTCAAATGATGTCCCAGAGAAGCACAAATTAATTTGCCACAAACCCTGGTTTGTGGCGAATTACTTCGTTAGTAGGTTTATTCCACTACTTCCGCTGTCTGGACTGTTCCCTCAAAAGTTCTGGGCTGTTGAAGGAGCAGTCCAGACAGTAGTCCTATGGTATTGTGATACACTAAATTAGCCCAGAAAACCACGAGAACACCAACCCTCTCCCCAAATTCCCCCAAAATTTCTTGGCCAATCATGGACGGCGAGATGGTTACTTCGTCGCCCTTGGTTAAAAGCCTGGGGGTCCAACTGCTGATGATGGAGGCTCAGGTCTCCGCCGTGAGCAGAGCAGCGTTTTTCCATCTGCGCCAGGCAAGGCGGCTGGCGCCCTACCACTCCGGTGACGACCTGGCTACGGTAATCCAGGCCACGGTCTTCTCGAGACTGGACTACTGTAACGCCCTTTACATTGGCCTTCCTTTGTCGGTAATCTGGAAACTTAAGCTGGTGCAAAACGCTGCTGCTCGACTTCTGGCTGGAGTGACATTATCATGCCACATCACGCCAGTCTTGCAGCATTTGCACTGGCTCCCATGGAAAAACAACAGATTGAGAGGACAATTCCCAACTGGATTGCCTTCAAAGTGATGGTGCTAACCTTTAAGCCTTAAGGCCTTGCATGGTCTGGGTCCAGTGTACCTGAAGGACCATCTTTCCCGGCCCATTCCCCAGAGGCCACTACGGTCCATGGATCGAAATCTATTGGAGGTTCCATCTCTCAAGGTCTGCTGGTTATCATCCACGCGGCAGCGCGCTTTTTCTGCAGTAGTGTCTGTTCTCTGGAACGCCCTTCCTAAGGAGACCCGATCAATAACTGATCTGCAGGCCTTCAGGAGGGCCTGTAAGACCTATCTTTAAATGCTGCATAGTCCACTCTGGTCTAAAGCTGTTTTTATGTTTTAATATTTTACTGTGATTGTGTTGGTTGTTGTTGTAAACCACCCTGAGCCTTCCTGGGAAGGATGGTATATAAATTGAAATAATAAATAAATAAAAATCCCATTTTAAAAATAAAAAGACCCTACCCAGCCTCCATTAGAGTGGTGCTGGAGATCTCCTGGTGTGTAGGAATGACATGCCAGGAGAGCGCCGGGGGTGTGTGATTTTCCTCCTCCCTCCCCCTTTCTCCCGGCATGTCATTTCTACACACCAAGGGAGCTCCAGCTTCACTCTAGTGGAGGCCAGGTAAGTTATTTTACGTTTAAAGGGGAGGTTGGGGGGTTTTGGGGAGGGGGTTAGGGCAGTGATTTTCAACCTTTTTTGAGCCGCGGCACATTTTTTACATTTACAAAATCCTGGGGCACACCACCAACCAAAATGACACAAAATGACACTCTAACACAGTAATACATATAGTGAATATGTTTTTAAATGTATTTATACACTCACTTAGTATGGAGCCTGTTTCGATGAACACAAAATAGATATCCTGGAATTTTCCCTTCTCCAAAACCTCTCCATCACTGTCACTCGCTTGTCTTGCTGTGATCCCAAATTGCCACTGTCACTTGACGCACAGCTGCAGCACTAACTCTAACTTTGTTTACTTAGCCGTGTCTGAACGAATCCAAGATGGCACGACCATAGCACTCTCGTGTCACTTCTTAGGTGACACGAGAGTGCTATGGTTCCATTTCTTAAAGGGACAGATGCTCCTTATAGTTTATATATGAATGAAGTTCGAAAATAATTTCCCACGGCACACCTGAAGATCTCTCACGGCACACTAGTGTTCTGCGGCACACTGGTTGAAAATCACTGGGTTAGGGTATCCAGGTGTTCTCCTGGAAAGATCCAGGAGCGCATCTGGACGCCCGCCTCAGAAAGCATGTACTTTCTGAGGCGTGTGTAGATTAGGATGTGGGAACATTTGTATTTTTTAAACACAAATGTTCCCCGATTAAATAGCTGTCTGGAAGTGCCCAGAGATACCAAATGCTCCTTCACATACTGTATATCAAGCACTGATTCCAGCTGATTTTAAAGCATAAAGTCTAACTTTTTTAAATTGTAAACTGTGTCATAGCTCCATGGTATAAAAATAGTTGGTAGTATACAAACATATTTTTCAACTTCACTCTTTCTCTTTCTTCCCCTTCCAACCAAATTCAAATTCTTCTTTATTTTCAGGCTTTGATGGGTATTCGTCAGGATGTTTTGGAGAAGGAGGAAGAAAATATTCTGGCGTATAAAATAGAGACAGAAGAGGAAAGCCAATATCTACTTGTAAGTAGAAATGCTATTAGGAATGGGAAAAAGACTTCAAAAAGATATGGAAAACAATATGAAATACAGGCACATCAAGGCCCTCCAGAGACTGTACTACATATTCCTCATCATTAGACATCATGATTAGAGCCTCCGGTGGCTCCGTGGGTTAAACTCCTGTTCTGGCAGGACTGAAGACTGACAGGTCGCAGATTCAAATCCAGGGAGAGGGCGGATAAGCTCCCTCTATCAGCTCCAGCTCCCCATTGCAGGGACAGAAGCCTCCCACAAAGATGGCAAAACATTTTTTAAAAATCCAGGCATCCCCTGGGCAACATCCTTGCAGACGGCCAATTCTCTCACACCAGAAGCAATTTGCAGTTTTTTTCAAGTCACTCCAGACATGGGAAAAAAATTCCTCCCAAGTTTCAGAATGTTTCACTTATGCACTGATTTTTTTTTGGGAGGGAATCGATTCTCTCTCCTACTGAGAGGAGGAGATAGCTTGCAGGAAAAAAAGAACAGATGCAGCTACCATTCAGCAGGATTTCTGGGAGCTGAAGTCCAAAAACAACTTCATCCCAAGGGAGGAGAATGGAGAAACCAGCCCTTTGATTGGCTGAAGAAAAGCATACCATGCAGCATGTATGACTGTGCTCAGTCCCATTGCCCCCATAGAGAAATTACAACTGCTGCAACTTGGGGGGGAATGATCGGGACAATGAAGCTTAATGAACTTTCTAGGAATTGGGAGGGGGCTTTTTTTATTTCATTTAGGTTTGGGAGGGGGCTTCCCACATTTTATGTCAGTTTCTGTCTACAAATCATTAATTTTGTCTGAAACCCTAAATGACGTCTGAAGTTTTGCACACTTGTATTGAGTAACTATTTCAAGCCATTGGCTCCTTAAATCGAGATCTCAAACTGCTGAGAGCATTCTAACATTCCCGACCCCATCTTTCCAAGAAATTCCCACAATAATTTCTTCTTAGGGTTGCTATAAGTCAGAAATGACTTCAAGGCACACAACAATAGTAAGAAGAGCAATGAAAGCACAATAACAACAACAACAAAAACAACAAACTTTATTTGTATTTCACCCTATCTTCCCAAGGAGACTCAGGGTGGATTTTTTTCTCATTCAGGCAACCCTATTCTAACATGAGTCTCATTTTCCCCCCTCTTCATTGCTTACTGCAGAAACAGATTAAAAAAGTGGAAAAAACTGTTGTAGAAATCAGAGAAATGCGCCAGTTTCTAGAAGAACAGGAGAAACATTTCCAGGCCCAGATGGAAGAGCTGAAGAAGCAGATTGCAAGGAAACGAGATGGAAACATGGCCATATTTGACCAGGAACTCTCCTCTTTGAAAAATCTCTTCCAGGAGATAAAGGAGGAATGTCAGCAGCCACCAGCTGCACTCCTGCAGGTAAGATTGGTTGATACCTACCGAGCCGTTTGCCTATGAAAACCTGGATATAAAACCTTGTGTATTGGTTATAGTGTAGGGCAGGGGTGCTCATTATGGTGATCGGGAGCACCTAGGTGATCTTCGGCCCTCTTCCAGGTGATCTTTGGGCCTCACCAGCCGGATGGCTGGTGAAGAGGGGGCTGCGGGGATGGAGACTCCACTTGCTGCTGCTGCTTGTGCCCTCGCCGCCTTTCTCCGCCTCGCCTTCCCTCGCCCTCGAAGGAGAAAGGCGGCGGCTAGGAAGAGCCACCCCCCCTCTCTCTCCTGTGGGCATGGACTGCCACCAGTGGGAGGGGTCCTCCTTCCTGCCAGCCGTCCACTTGGGAGTCCTTTCTGAGTGACACCCTCTAAAGGAAGGAAGGAAGGAAGGGCGCCCCCGCTGCATCTGTCACTTTGGGGAAGCACCTCTTCCACTCTTCCTTCTCCTGCCCAGGTAAGGAAGCCTTGAGGGAGGAGGGAGGGGGGAGGCTGCCGTGGGGAGGCTCCAGCTTCACATGGGTCCCTCTCTCGGTTGAGTTTCCCGGACCAGGCAGCAGCCAGGCGGCCCCTCTTCCCAGCCCTGCGCCTTCCAAGCCGCCGCCGAAGCCATATCTGGCCAGAGCGCTGGCGGGTGCGCCTATTAATACCCTGCTGCTGCGTGCGTGGGAGGGGCCTGCTGTGCACGCAAGAAGCAGGACGGAATGGGGACTTCCTGCTTCACGAAAGCACGCAGCAGGAAGGAGGAAGGCAACAAAGACATTAAGAGAGAGCGCGCGCACAGGCAAGGAGGATCCCTTTCCCGGGTGCTGTGCGGCGGCGGGTTCGTGGGCAGGCAAGAAAGAAGCCCCGTGCGGACGGAAGGCTGCAGTAGGAGCGTGCACGCGCATGCTCACATGCACAACAGGTGATCTTTTCAACTTGATTGTTCATATAGTAGCTCGCATGATGAAAAAGTCTGGGCACCCCTGGTGTAGGGGGCTCTCAGGGCTGAAGTCCCACAAGGTTTTGATGAGAAGAGACTATGGTCTCTGCTACATTGCCATATAACCCAGCTAGAACTGCATTATAATGGTAAATGCGGACACATATAATGCAGGCTGAACCACATTGAACTAGATCAGGGCCGTCCAACTGGCGGCCCGGGGGCCATATACGGCCCCCCAGCCCCTTCCCTCCGGCCCCCTAAGCTTTTTAATAAAAAAAAATAGAAAAATAAAATAAATAATAATTTTTTTAAAAAAATACCTACTTCCGGGTTCAGAGCAAGTATCGCAAGAATACGCAATCCACACGGGATTTCACTGTCAACGCGAGATCACGCCAGCGTTGACAACGAAATCCCGTGTTGATTGCGTATTCTCGCGATACTCTTCGGCTACTCTACTACTGGATCGCTGAGGCCCACAGACGCGATTAGGACCTTCTTCGACTCAGTCGGTCGTCGCCTCTCTCGTCGTCCGGGTACTCCTGGATCCTGCGCGTTGGAAAAGGTTGGCCGAAGCAGGGGGCTCCTCAGGGGGCTCCTCATTCCCCCCCCCATCTCCCCTCATGTATTAAATATAAAATTAAATATATTTAAAGATGAAATAAGGGGAGATGGGATACATTAAGGGGGAGGGGAGGATGGAATTAAATATATTTAATATTAAATTAAAATAAGGGGAGAGGGGAGGATGGAATTAAATATATTTAATATTAAATTAAAATAATTTAATATCTTATCCCTATTTTATCTCATAAAAGATTATATTTGACTTATCCCTTTTGAATGCATTTAATGTTAGTAAAAGATTATATTTGACTGTATGGATGCCCCTTTTGAATGCCCACCCTGCATTTTATCTCAGTAAAAGATTATATTTGACTGTATGCATGCAGGGGCAGGGGGCAGGGTGGGGGCGGAGCCAGGGGAGAGGGTGGAGCTGAGGGCGGGGAGCGGAGCCGGGGGCGGAGGCAGACCCTACGGCCCCTCAGGTCATCAGTGACCGGAATTCAGGCCCCTGGGCCGGTAGAAGTTGGACAGCCCTGATCTAAGTCAGGGCTGTCCAACTTCTACCGGACCTTGGGCCGGAACTCCGGTCACTGATCACCTGGGGGGCCAAGCCCTGGCTCCGCCCCTCCCCTCCCCTGGCTCCACCCCCTCCCCCCCGGCTCCACCCCCTCCCCGCCCCCGGCATTGCATAAATATACAATTACATATTATATTATTTAAATAAGGGGAGAGGGAGGGATGGATGGAACACATGAGGGGCATAAATATACAGAATATCAAGGCAGAAAATCCCACAATCTGGAATATATGACTTTGAACTGGAATATATGACTGGCCACATTGATCAGCATTGAATGGCCTTGCAGTTGAAAGGTCTGTGTGCTTTCATTCTGCCAGTTTACCCCTGGCTGATTCCATTCAGTGCAAGTCATCAAAGTAAACTTAGGTAATTGCAAAGAATGTAAATAATTCTGGGGGGAGGAAAAGGGGGGGAAAAGGGGTGGGAGGCCTTTCCTTGAGCTCCCTCTCATTCAATTCCCCCCCTCCCTCCTTTTCTCCTCCTCCCCTCTCCTATGGCTGGCCGGTTCTCTCCTTCTCATTAAAGAGACAGTTCATGAAACGCAAATGAAGGGGTCAGAAAGGAAGGGGCTTGTGTGTGTGTGTGTGTGTGTGTGTGTGTGTGTCTGAGCCAGCCAGAGATCTTCCCTTTGCGCTGGGGAGAGGTGTGCCCAGGGCAGGTCCCCCTCCTCTCTCTCTCTCTCTCTCTCTCTCTCTCTCTCTCTCTGTCACTCACTCACTCACTCACTCACTCACGCTCTCAGACACACTCCCTCCCTCCCAAACCCCTTTTGATTCCCTGGCGCTGAGGGCCTGAGCGCCTCCCAGGCGGAGCAGCAGCAATCCTGAGGAGGAGGAAGCAGCGCTGCCGAGGGGGAAAGCCATGCGGCCGGGTCGCTCTTCCTGTTTGCTGCCAAGGGGGCGGGGCCCGAGAGACGTCACTCCCTCCCATTGGCCCCCTCCCTCAGGAGAAGAGGAGGCAGCCAATAGAAAGCCAAGGGGCGGGACCAAAAAATAATAATAATAAATAATATTTTTTTAATTGAAAAAAATATTTTAAAAATATTTTTTAAAATATATTATTTATTGCAGGAGGGTAAGGGGCCGTAGCCAAAGGGCTAGGGGGCCGTGTATGGCCCCCGGGCCGCCTGTTGGACAGGCCTGACTTAGATGAAGGGTTAGAAGGCATGATGATCAAGTTTGCAGACGACACCAAATTGGGAGGGAGAGCCAATACTCCAGAAGACAGGAGCAGGATTCAAAATGATCTTAACAGATTAGAGAGATGATTGGCCAAAACTAACATAATGTTCAATGGGGACAAATGAAAACTACTCCACTTAGCACCAACACAATGAGGAGGAAACATAAGCAAATATATATACAGCCAACAAAATGGTCAATAGTAATTAATGCTAATGTCAGTAAGCAATTGTACAAATAATATATGGTCAGAGGCCACTTTGAATAATAAACCTATATTCTTGCTCAGAATGACTCAAATGAAATAAACCCGTAAAAACGTTCGGAGTCTGTTAACTCACGAACCGAAGAGCAAGTCCTTGTGGGAGCCGATGAAGATGTGATGGCTGGCAAGACGCCGGCTGGACAGGCGCTGACGGCTGGAGGTACAACGGCGATGCCAAAATGGCCGTTTCGCGTTAATACGCTTCCTCAGGGCGCTAGGACTTCGGACTGCTCCTCACTAGGATTGTAGTCCTTCAACATCAATGTGGTCTTCATGAGTGGTTTCGCATTTCAACACTTCAATATCTTACAGCCCGGGAGGACTTTGCTTTTGCGAAGATATTGAAGTACTGAAATGTGAAACCTCTCGTGAAGACCACATTGATGTTGAAGGACTACAATCCTAGTGAGGAGCAGTCCAAAGTCCTAGCGCCCTGAGGAAGCATATTAACGCGAAACGGCCATTTTGGCGGCGGTGTTTTACCTCCAGTCGTAGGCGTCTTTCCAGCCGGCGTCTTACCAGCCATCACATCTTCATCGGCTCCCACAAGGACTTGCTCTTCGGTTCGTGAGCTAACAGACTCCGAACTTTTTTACGGGTTTATTTGGACAGTCAGCTTGCGTCGTTTGTACCCATTATATGTATTTTGGGTCCCATGCTTCACTCCTTCATATGTACTATATATGTATGAGACATTGTATATGATGATATATATTGGAATGATTCTAGTATTATTGTTGTGTGCCTTATAGATACTTTATGTCCAGGAGGACTTTTAGAAAGCACTAATGGCACAATTAATACATTTTGATACTTTTGCATATAGAGCGTGGTTTATTATTTAATTTTGGCATCGCATGCCCTTCCAGCCATGTTATAGATCAGGTTATAGTGCAGTTTATTGACAGTGAGCAATTTTGTTGTGCTGTGTGTTTCAAATGAAATAAAGACAAACCGTCCAAACCACCTCTGTGGATTTAAAGGCTGAAATCTCTCCCTGTAAGTATAGATAGAGCACCGATATGGGTGATTCTGGATGCTTCACGATCTAGGGACCCGCAGTTCACTAAGTCCGTAAAAAAGTTTGTTCAATGGGTGGCTTGAATCGAGAAGTTCCAGTAGTAAATAATTCAATTATACAGTATTAACCCAGAGAGTATGTCCATAAAAGGGTGCTCGGGAGAAGCCTACCTCAATGGATGCGTGCCATGCCGGAGGGTTCCAGATGGGAAGCGGAGCATGAGGAGGAATCCGATCAATTGGAGAGCCGCAATGGTGAATCCACGCCTTATATTAGGTGAAGGGTTGGTACATCGGTTTATATAGACGGTAAATTCAAATTGGATGGAAACGGTGGGTCAAACTTGGAGAATAAGTGTCCAATATAATCCAGGTAGATAGTTTGTAGAAGGTAATATATATGGTGACATAGCAATGAAAGAAATGGCACCAAGTTTTCAAGTAGATATCAAAGAGTTTTATAAAGTAGTGTGAGCCTGTAGATGCAATTCAACACATGGTCAACGGGGTAAGTAAATACAAGGGGGGGCCCATGGCCCGTTTCGCAGAGGCTTTGTCAAGACCAGGGATGTTACCCCGTCGACCATGTGTTGAATTGCATCTACAGGCTCACATTACTTTATAAAACTCTTTGATATCTACTTGAAAACATGAGGCTTCTTGCCACCACATGGGCCCCGCCACTCCTCCTCGGTCATGGGGCCCAAGCAGTAGCAAGAGGCCCCATGCGACGATGAGGAGGAAGCAGAAGGTAAGCGGGGCAAGGGGGTAGCTCTTCTTCCCCCCTCACCTACTTACCTTCCTCATCCTCATCCTCTTCAATGCCTGGGGCCTCTTCCTGCGATGCCGCATGGGGCCCAAGCGCCAGGCAGCGAAGAGGAGAAGGAAGCAGAAGGTAAGCAGGGCAAAATTATTTTTAAATCCCCAAAAACCACGAAACAGCAAGTCCACAGTAAGCGGACCGTGAAGGAGCGAGGGATCACTGTATGTGAAGGGAAGTCATAGGGAGGAGGGAGCAAGCTTGTTTTCTGCTGCCCTGGAGACTAGGACATGGAGCAATGGCTTCAAACTACAAGAAAGAAGATTCCACCTGAACATTAGAAAGAACTTCCTGACTGTGAGAGCCGTTCAGCAGTGGAACTCCCTAACCCGAAGTATGCTGGAAGCTCCTTCTATGGATGGCCATCTGCTGGGGGTGCTTTGAACGCGATTGTCCTGCTTCTTGGCAGGGGGTTGGACTGGATGGGGAGGGGGAGAAAGGGGGGGAGAGAGGTTTTCCGCAGCACACCAGGTGATCCCTCATAGAACAGTAGTGTGCCACGGAACAGCGGTTGGGAAACACTGACCTAGAGCATGTAGTCCTATGCAAAGTGTAGTTGCACTACTCCCAATGTTGCAGTGACATCCTCTTCTGTTTCTCTTCTCTCTTCTAGGATGTGAGGAGTCTTTTGCAGAAGTAAGTGAATCCCAGTAATCTCATGGTGGTTGTCTTTGTTGTGGTTGTTTTTAAATAATTTTATTGTATAAAGGTGATATACAGAATGCAAAAGAAAAAGAAAAAAAGAATCAAATACTCACAATACAAATACCGGCCTACAAGTCCACCAAGTGTGGAAGAAAGTACCTTTCTGTATTTTATATCTCCAACATTCCCTCCAATGGGATTTTTCTATTTTGTGTATCACTTCAGGAGTTATATAGCTTCTATAGAACATTTTCTACATATTTTCCCTGCTGGATCTAGCTACTGAAAATTTAAAATATATTTTCTATAAATATTCCAATTTTTCCAAATTAATATTTTCCCCCTAAGTCTTTGGCCCACATCATTTGATTATCTTCTAAATTATATTTTAAAATGTATTTATATAATCTGGAAATTAGTCCCTGATGTCCCTTCTACAAAAAAAATTATCCAGTTCCACAGTGTTGTGGCTGTATGGCTATGGTCTAGCACAGGAGTCAGGAACCTTTTTCACTCAGTGAGCCAAGAAAGCAAAATATTAGGAAATTTATTTCAGTGAGAGCCATATAATATATATAACATATTTTAAGACTGAATTCAACTAAATGTGAGTATATATGTACATACTATGAGAAAAGGATTCCCCCGGCAGAATGACGGGACACTTCAGACCTGGCTCTGCAAAAGGCATGATCAGGACTCTGGGAAGGAAGAGAAGACGGAAGGAAGGAAGGGGGAAAGAAAGAACGATAGCGGAAATAAAGGAGGGAGGGGGAGAGGAAAGAAAGGAAAGAAGAACGAACTATGGCAAAGGAAGAAAATAAAAGCAGGAGAGAGACAAAGGGGAAAAGAAAGAAGGAAATGGGAAGGGAGGAAAGAAAAGGGTGGGAAAAGAAAGGAAAGGGAGTGAGAAAAAGTAAAATAATGAAGGGAAAAGAAGAAAAGAAAGAAGGGGAGAGAGAGAAAAGTGAAAAGGAAGGAAGGAGAAGGAAAGGAAGACTTGGGGGAAAAGAATAGAAGAGGAAGGAAGGAAGGAAGAGGGAGAATGGAGGAAAGAAGGAAGGGGAGAGAGGGAGGGAAAAGGAAGGAGAGAAGGAAATAATGGAAGAGGAAGGAAGGAACAAAGAGGGAGAATGGAGGAAAGAAGGTAGAGAGAGGGAGGAAAAAATGAAAGAAAAAGAGGAGGGGGAAGGAAGGAAGGAAGGAAGGAAGGAAGGAAGGAAGGAAGGAAGGAAGGAAGGGGGAGGAAGGCGCAGGGCTAAGGCGGGCCTTGGTGTCGACGTCGGCGAGGCAGTTCCTCTGGAAGATGTCGAAGAGGCCGTGACTCTTGAGCTGGCCAATGATGAGGGCGATGAGCTGGGTGTCCCCTGGGGGTAGCGAGGCCGGGTCCGTGGCACCAGGGCCAGGCCTGCCTCCGCCGCCTCCCCCGAGGCCCGTGGTGGAGGACGGAGAAGAAGACGAGGACGAGGCGCCACTGGGCTCCACCATCCCCAGCTAAGAGGGCGCAGGGCCCCGAGAGCAGCAGAGGATGAGGAAGAGGTGGCAATGGCGGCGTAGAAGCGGCAGTCGCAGCACATTTGCGTCACTCCTCCCCGCTGCATGCTGGGAAACCGAGGCCCAGGCTGCTCTGGAGAGCCAGATGCAATCATGAAAAAAGCCACATCTGGCTCCCGAGCCATAGGTTCCCTACCCCTGGTCCTGCAGCATTTTCTCCTGATGTTCTGTGTACATCTGTGGCTTACAGAACTATGCACAACTGACCTTTCCTGGTCACATAGCT
>JARBWK010000001.1:190976587-191037626 GCA_030556195.1 Anolis apletophallus | reverse complement strand
GCCCAAGAAGGTTTCCAAAAAAAATTGTGTACCCTCCCTGTGCACCTTGCCCCTAAGCTCCTCCTCCTGACTCCAAGCAGCCCTGTGGGAAGGGAGGAGCCTGGGAGCGCCTGGCTGTTTGGCACTGGGGCCGACAGCCACTTTGAAGAGGGGCAAGGCTAACCAAGGTGCCTTCGCGACCCCCGAAAAATGGTCCAACAACTCCCCTGGGGATCGCGACCCCCAGGTTGAGAATCACTGATCTAGATCCATCCTTGGCTGAGTTTAGTGCTCCCTGGATAAGGGTGAACTACAACTCCCAGATAACCAGGGCAGTCATCCCAAAACCCCAACTGTATGCACAGTTGGCCATGTTGGGTCTGTGTGTCAAGTATCTCCAAATCCATTGCCAGCTGGGCTTAGTGCTCTCTTGATAAGAGTGAACTATGTTCACTCTTGTAAGAATTGGTGCATGTGAATGTTTAAATGTAATGTGTGCAATGCTTGTGAATGTAACATGATTGCATCATCTGGGAATGCTTTGGCACTGAAGGAGTTAAACAGTCAAGCCTCTAATGAACTGGGACAAATATGTGACCCTGAGAGTGCCTGGAACGTGCAGGGAGGATTCAGAGATAAGATATCATTCATGTCAGATTATTGCATTTTGAATAGCAATTCATGAGTCAGCACAAGATATATTTTCGCAGTTTGAGATGACCTGCAGTGTGACATGTTTGACACCAGATGGCGCTGTCTCAAGACTGCTAAATGGAACCTTGAGGAATGTCAGTTACAAAGTGACAGTTGGGATTTGTCAGTTGGGATTTAATATCTGTGAGGAAAGGATGTTTAGAAAGGTAGCTGTGATGGCTGTTGTTAAATACAATTCAATACAAAGTTATATATTTACCTTGTGAATTGAATGAGAGTTTCATTATTCACACGAACAGAGACTGGAGTTTTTTTGGGCTGATGGGGAATTAAACTTCTATATTTCTGTTGCCTATCCGCTGTGACATAAATACTCAACGCCGAGGTTATGGGCCCAGATCCCAGAACCCAGAACACAGAATCCAGAATTGCAGAGGCACAGAGATACTACATAACCTATAATTCATAGAAAAAGTTTTTGAATAACACTGCAAATTGCAGCAGAAATTCGCTGTTACCTCAGTGTTAGAGAAAAAAGCTGAAGTGAATTTTTGCCAGAGCATCTGTAGTGTGAAGAAAGATGGCATTATTTGGAGCACAGCATCATTTAGAAAAACTCAGAGGCAGCTCAAATTATTTAATATGGGCTACCAAAGTGCGAGCAGTTTTGGCAAAGGAGGAGCTGTTATCCTGCTTAACACATCGACCTATTTCTGATGCAGAAAGGTTGAAAGATGGCAAGGCAAGGGCTACCATCATCCTGTCAGTTGACGATAGGAACCTCACATATTTAGCTCTGGAAGAAACAGCCGTGACTGTTGGAAAGGCTTGAAAAGCTGTATCAGCAGGCTACTGGAGGCTCAAAAGTTTTATTGAGCAGAGAACTGTTTTCACCTCAAGCTTCTGTCAATGGAAGATTGTGCCAGAGACTCATTTGAGTAAAATGCTGAGCCTATTTAATGATTTAGCAGCAGGGGCACCAATTTTACAGAAGATCAGAGAGGCTTAATTTACTAAGCAGTTTGGGGCAGAGCTACAACTCATTCATTGACTCCATGCAATCTGTGAAAGAAGAGGACATCAACTTCGACTTAGTTTCGACTAGATTGGAGAACTGGGCTTGTTACAGAAGAAATGCCCAGCAACTTTCAACGGAGAAGACGGTCAACAAAGGCTTCAATATGAAGAGGAAAGAGACAATCCAGTGTGACATCATCTGTTACATTTGTAATAAAAGAGGACACAAAGCTAGACAATGTCATCAGAACAAGTTTAAGAAGAGTGAATCAGCACAGAGCAAGAAAGAACAGATCAACAATTCAAGAAAAGACTCTGATTCAGGCTGTCTGTTGATGAGTTTACAATGTAACAATGATTTTATTCCTCAGGTACCCTGGATTATTGACTCTGGGAGTGCAAAGAATTTTGTTAAGGATAGTAACTTGTTAGCAGAGAAGGAACCTTTATCTGGTTGTATGCAAAAGTTGTGTGAGTCTAGCCAACGGCCAAAGGTGCAAGGTTTTAACAAAGGAGAGTTGAAATTGGTCAACTTAGTCTAAAGTTAGACAATGTTTATTTAGTTCCTGAGCTAGAACACAATGTTCTAGGGGTGAAACAACTTGCAGACCATGGTTTATCCATTGTGTTTGAAGGGGAGTTATGTAAAATGAGTAATAAAAATACAGGTATGTATAAGGAAGTAAAATTTCAAAATGGTTTCTATAGAATGAATGCTAGTAATAAAATGTCTACAAATAGTATTCAGAGTTTGGAAGGGAAACCTCTGCATGGTGACAGATGTCTGCACATGCTACACAGGAAGTTTGGTCACATGAACTATAATATGATTAGAAGACTGCACAGCTAGTAGGCATTCAAATACCAGAATGCAGAAATTATTTAGAGTGTGCTGTCTGTAACAAAACAAAGTTAAAGGCTTATCCTGTTGCCAAAAGGGTGATAGAGTAACAACTAAGTTACAGTTAGTGCACATGGATCTAGCTGGACCTTTCCAAAGAGTATTGGAGGAATGTATTTCTACTAGTAATAGTAGATGATAGTCTCGATTTGGCTTCGTTTACCCTCTGAAAGGTAAATTTCAGGTGTATGAAAAATTTATTGAATGGTACAATTTTGTGAAGAACCAATTTCCTGATTTGACTGTTAAACAAGTTCAATCTGATAGAGGAGGTGAATTTGTGAATGAAAGACTTAAGAATTTTTAAGGAAAAAAGAATTTGGCATAGGAAAACAAATCCGGGTGTATCCAAAGAAAATGGAATTGCGGAGCATCGCTTAGGTGTAATTCAAACCATGGTAAAATCAATGCTTGAGGATGCACAAATGTCCAAAGGTTTTTGGGCAGAAGCAGCTAACACTGCCAATTACGTGCTGAATAGGTTATGGACCTCAAGTGTAAATGAAATCCCATTCTATTTGTTTTATGGAAGACATCCAAAGGTGGATCATTTTCAAGTATTTGGTGCGCATGCAAATGTCTTAATTCCTATACAGCAAAGAGACAAAAGAGATCAGCATTGGGTAAAGATGCAATTTTATTGGATATGAAGGGGTGGAACGAAAGGCTATAGATTCTGGAATGGCTCTTCTCCAGGAAAGAAGATCACAGTCTCAGATCTGTAAAGTTCGAAAATAATACTCATTGGGATAGAATTCATGCGAACACTGAAGTGTTCATAACCCCAAGTGTTCCTAGAGTAAAGAATGAATCTGAAGTTGTAGAGGTATTAGATGAGGCAAATGTAGAAGAAAGCAAGGAACAATCTGAAGAAAGTAATTTTCATGATTTTTGCGCCACAAACTCTGACTTAGTGTCCAAATCTGTAACAGAGGTTGATGGATATTGTCAAGAGGAGAATAGGGATGTGGAGGAGACTAAGGATGAGATTCCTAGGAGATCCACACGTATCACTAAAGGAATTCCACCAGCCAAGTACCAAGTCACGCAAATAGAAGTATAGAGTGGAAAGATCCTAATTCTTACGCTGAAGCATTGCGTAGACCGAAAAATGAACGTGATTGTTGGGTAAAAGCAATGAAGAAGGAATTTGATTCACTTCATTCTTTAAATGTTTTAGAACAAGCAGATGTAACCAAAGATGTAAAGGTAATTGGTTGCAAGTGTGTATTTAAAAGGAAAACACAAGAATATGGCTGATATGTTTACAAAAGCATTGACTAATTGTAAATTAAATGTATTTTGTAAGAAGATATTGTTATTATAAGTAAAGTGAGTACTTGTGTTGCTCATGAAGGAGGAGTGTCAGATTATTGCATTTTGAATAGCAATTCATGAGTCAGCACAAGATATATTTTCGCAGTTTGAGATGACCTGCAGTGTGACATGTTTGACACCAGATGGCGCTGTCTCAAGACTGCTAAATGGAACCTTGAGGAATTTCCGTTACAAAGTGACAGTTGGGATTTGTCAGTTGGGATTTGATATCTGTGAGGAAAGGATGTTTAGAGAGGTAGCTGTGATGGCTGTTGTTTTTGATGTTTTGCCAGTTATTGTTAAATACAATTCAATACAAAGTTATATATTTACCTTGTGAATTGAATGAGAGTTTCATTATTCACACGAACAGAGACTGGAGTTTTTGGGCCGATGGGGAATAAAACTTCTATATTTCTGTTGCCTATCCGCTGTGACATAAATACTCAACGCCGAATAATTCATTGCTCTTCCTTCAGTCTGTTCCGATGCCTTGACTAATGTGCGCTGTATATTTGCTCTACTCAGTAAAGCTGTGTGTTTTGCTTATACTGAAGTCTCAAAGTGTCCGTTCTTCTGCGCTCCAAAAGCTCCTAAAGTTTATTTCACACTCTGACAAACTACAACTCCCAGATTCCCAGAGCAATCACCCCTAGCTTCTGACTGTATGCATAGTTGGTTTTGTTGGGTCTGTGTGCCAAGTTTGGTCCAGATCTGACATCGGCTGGGTGGACTGTTCTCTGGATAAGGGTGAACTACAACTCCTGTAATCAAGGTCAATGCCCATAAACTCATGCAGTATGTTCTGTTAGTCATGGGGCTTCTCTGTGCCAAGTTTGGTCCCAGTCCATTGTTGGTGGGGGCCACAGTTTCTCTGGATGCAGGTGAACTATAACTTTTGTAAAACAAGGTCAATGTCCTCCAAAGTATGTTCTGTTGGTCATTGGGAGACTGTGTACCAAGATTCATCCAGGTCCGTCATTCATGTGGGTATCAGTGATCTGTTGAAGTTGGAGCTGAATCAGATAAAGGTACTGCAAATCCCATCATCTGTGGTCCATCCTCCCCCTATTGGCACCAGGACATTAAGTGGGTCATAGGGTATCTGTATGCCAAATATGTTCCCAGTCCATCATTCATGGGGGGGTCGCAGTAGTCTGTGGGAGCCAAAACGGTTGAAGGTACTCCAAATCCCATTTGTCCTCTCCCAATCTGCACCAGGATGTAAAGTGGGTCATGGAGTGGGGGGGGGGGGTCTGAGTGCCAAGTTTGGTCCTGATCTGTCATTGGTGTGAGTCGCAGTGGCCTGTGGGAGCTGAAGTGATTGAAAGTACTGCACATTCCATCATCCATGGTTCATTCTCCCCCTATTGGCACCAGGACATGAAGTGGGTCATGGAGCATCTGTGTGCCAAATAAGGTCCAGGTCTTCATTCATGGAGGTCGCAGTTATAGTTTCCCGAGGTCCATACCCTTCTCTAGGTGCATTTACACTATGGAATATATACTCCTTGGACCCCACTTTAAATACCATAGCTCCATACTATGCAGTATTGGGAGTTATAGTTTTCCAAGGTCCACACCCTTTTCAACCATGAGCAGGTTCAGGGGTCCAAGGTCGGGTTATCTAAGGACAAGCACTAGGAGAATGAATAGTGAGGGGAAAATAAGGGTAAATGGCAGCTCTGCTGCATGTCCGTCGGGGCTCCTGAGGTGGCTGGAAAGTGGCAAAGGGGTCCTGGATAATTGGAGAAAGCTTAGTTTGGGGAAGGGGAGATAATTGTGTCTATTGTGGGGGCCGCAGCGGGCCGTGGGCCATGTGGCCCGGGCTGCTGCCAGCCTGCGAGAGGAACGCGGAAGTGGAAAGAAAAGAACTCACCAAAGGCAAAAGGAGAAGCACGGAAATAAAAGCTAAGGAAAAAAACATACTTTATTATTAAGGGTTAAATTAATCTAAGGGGGGGAGTATCAGTTGAGAAAAAGCATTCTGGATGCTGGTACCTGCCGCTGGGCTCCTCCAGACCTTCGGATGTTTGCACTATTCATTATTTTTTTAAAAATAAAACCTGCAGTAACCTGTTCTGACTTTAGACATTCAATAAGTTGATCCAGGGGCAGGTCTGCATTCAATATCAAAGGGAGACATAGTGATCACATAACATCAAGGTAAGGGTGAACCCGAGCCATAGCCTTTACCAGCTGGTTGCACATTTTGATCTTCTTAGGCTGGATCTGTTAAGGTCCATCCTAAGACAGGAGCAGAATTCAAAACAATCTTCACAGATGAGAGAGATGATTGGCCAAAACTAACAAAATAAAGTTCAACAGTGACAAATGCAAGATACTCCACTTAGTCAGAAAAAAATGAAATGCAAAGATAGAGTGGGGGACAATGCCTGGCTCTAGAGCAGTACGTGTGAAAAAGATCTTGTGGACAACAAAAGCCAACAATGTGAAGCGGCAGCAAAAAAAGCCAATGGGATTTTGGCCTGTATCAACAGGAGTCTAGTGTCTAGGTCCAGAGACGTCATGCTGCCCCTCTATTCTGCCTTGGTCAGACCACACCTGGAATCGCACTGTGTCCAATTCTGGGCACCACAATTGAAGGGAGACGTTGACAAACTGGAATGTGTCCAGAGGAGGGCGACTAAAATGATCAAGGGTCTGGAGAACAAGCCCTATGAGGAGCGGCTTAAAGAACTGGGCATGTTTTTCCTGAAGAAGAAAAAGCTGAGAGGAGACATGCCCTGTAGACCAGGACGCGGAACAATGGCTTCAAACTACAAGAAAGGAGATTCCATCTGAACCTTAGGAAGAACTTCCTCACTGTGAGAGCTGTTCAGCGGTGGAACTCTCTGCCCCGGAGTGTGGTGGAGGCTCCTTCTTCGGAAGCTTTTAAACAGAGGCTGGATGGCCATCTGTTGGGGGTGCTTTATATGCGATTTTCCTGCTTCTTGGCAGGGGGTTGGACTAGATGGCCCATGAGGCCAACTCTATGATTCTATGATTCTAGGTAGTGGTTCTCAACCTGTGGGTCCCCAGATGTTTTGACCTTCAACTCCCATAAATCCTTTTTTAAAAAAAATTAAGTCTTTATTTCAGTTTACACACAGTAAATAAACACACAAATAACACATATACAGAACCATAAGAAAAAGTGGGAAGGCAAGAAGGGAAGGGGAGGAATGCTTTCGGCATTCCTATACATACTAAACTCCCATAAATCCTAACAGCTGGTAAACTGGTTGGGGTTCTGGAAGTTATAGGCAAAACACCTGGGGACTAGGGTTGCCATATGTCCCTTATCCTAAGGGACGTCCCTTATCCTAAGGGACGTCCCTTATTTTGGCCCTAAAATTTGTGTCCCGTTTTTTCAGGCCCTGTCCCTTATTATTGACTAACAGGACAGGACTGGGTGGGGTTGACCAGACGAAGGGGCGCGCTGTGGTTTCCACGGCAATGCCTGCCCGGGGATTCCAACTCGCAGGGCAAGCTGACAATCGCGCGCTTGTGAGTGTGTGCCTGCCTGCATCCCCATTGGAAGGAAGAGGCGATACAGGTCTTTTTCAAAGTACAGTAGACTCAATTAACCATTAACCAAGTGGAATGTTAGATCATGTTGGATAAAGTTAATTTCTGGTTGCTTGAGAGTTACTCTTAAAATAGGCCTAGCTGTGTATCCCATACTATACTATATCATTTACTATCGACATAATAATAATGAAGATGTACTGTCTTATAAAATTTATTTTATTTTAATGTTTAGACAGTGCACTTTTAAAGTCAGCAAAGTCAAGTACTAAATACAGATGGAGAAAATAAGCTAGTTCTAATAATGCAGAAACATGCCATGTACTGTTAAAGAGGATGTAAGTCAGTTTCTTTTGTGAGTTTCAATCATTATCTTATTCTGTTAATAAAACTATTTCTACCTAATGTTTGAGTTACAAGTTTTTAATGAAGTGTCCCTTATTTTTGTGAAAAATCCCGTAAATGTCCCTTATTTCTTATATCAAAAAGTGGCAACCCTACTGGGGAGCCACAGGTTGAGAACCACAATGTTAAGTTTTCTGTGAAACCAGCAGTACGTTTTGTGTGGGATTACTACCTTCTCTGCACCAGGTGTGTTAAGAGAAAAAGGACTCTTATATGGTGGTTATTATATGCAGGCTACCCTGATTGTGCTCATCAAGGCCAGTAAGTTTGGGCCACTCCTGGTGGGGTATAACTGGGTGTCTTTTGGAATACATGGTGCTTGCTCTCCCGCTCTCCGAGGATGGAAGTTGGAGAAACCAAGCCATCTGCCTAGAGTGATTGCATACAAAGGCTATGAGAGTTCTGTTACTCTGATATTTTGATGCTATGCCACAAGCTTATTTTACTGATTCTGAACTCTGCTGAGCGAGAGTGGATTTACGTTTCCTCTTTTGTGCATTGGTACTGTGTCTTTGATGGACAAGCTTCTATATAGACCACAACAGGATCTACACTGTCATAACAAAATAGATTATTTGCTTTGATAATCTGGACTATATGGCAGTGTAGATCCAGTCTTTGAATGTTCTTATTAAGACTCACATTTTTATGAACAACAATCCCTTACCTTGACCCAGGGGTGCTCACACTTTTTCAGCATGCGAGCTACTTATAATAAAACCAAGTCAGAAAGATCTACCAAGAGAGAAGCCGGGTGGAGACGGGGAGGGGCGGGGCTTGGCGTGGCCTGGCTCCACCCCTCCACCCTCTGACTTGAGCTACCACAGCTTCTCCAGGCTAGAGGAGGGTACTGCCAAGCCAGTGGTGGCATAGCTAGCCACCACTGGCTTGGCAGTACCCCTCTAGCCTGGAGAAGCTGTGTGCCGGCGATGCTGGGGGAGGGGGGGCTTGGCACGGCCTGGCTCCGCCCCTCCCCCTGGCATAGCTAGCCACCACTGGCTTGGCAGCACCCTCCTCTAGCCTGGAGCTGTGGTAGCACCGAAGCTGGGGGAGGGGGCGGGGCTTGGCATGGCCTGGCTCCGCCCCCTCCCCCTCTGGCATAGCTAGCCACCACTGGCTTGGCAGTACCCTCCTCTAGCCTGGAGAAGCTGTGGTAGCGGGCAATGCTGGGGAGGGGCGGGGCTTGGCATGGCCTGGCTCCGCCCCTCCCCCCCTGGCATAGCTAGCCACCACTGGCTTTGGCAGTACCCTCCTCTAGCCTGGAGAAGCTGTGGCAGCGGCGTGCTGGGGGAGGGGGCGGGGCTGGCACGGCCTGGCTCCGCCCCCTCCCCCTCTGGCATAGCTAGCCACCACTGGCTTGGCAGTACCCTCCTCTAGCCTGGAGAAGCTGTGGTAGCACCGAGCTGGGGGGGGCGGGGCTGGCATGGCCTGGCTCCGCCCCTCCCCTCTGGCATAGCTAGCCACCACTGGCTTGGCAGTACCCTCCTCTAGCCTGAGAAGCTGTGGTAGCGGCAATGCTGGGGGAGGGGGCGGGGCTTGGCATGGCCTGGCTCCGCCCCCTCCCCCCTCTGGCATAGCTAGCCACCACTGGCTTGGCAGTACCCTCCTCTAGCCTGGAGAAGCTGTGGTAGCACCGAAGCTGGGGGAGGGGCTTGGCATGGCCTGGCTCCGCCCCCTCCCCCCTCTGGCATAGCTAGCCACCACTGGCTTGGCAGTACCCTCCTCTAGCCTGGAGAAGCTGTGGTAGCGGCGATGCTGGGGGAGGGGGCGGGGCTTGGCACGGCCTGGCTCCGCCCCCTCCCCCCTCTGGCATAGCTAGCCACCACTGGCTTGGCAGTACCCTCCTCTAGCCTGGAGAAGCTGTGGTAGCACCGAAGCTGGGGGAGGGGGCGGGGCTTGGCATGGCCTGGCTCCGCCCCCTCCCCCCTCTGGCATAGCTAGCCACCACTGGCTTGGCAGTACCCTCCTCTAGCCTGGAGAAGCTGTGGTAGCGGCGATGCTGGGGAGGGGGGGGCTTGGCACGGCCTGGCTCCGCCCCCTCCCCCTCTGGCATAGCTAGCCACCACTGGCTTGGCAGTACCCTCCTCTGGCCTGGAGAAGCTGTGGTAGCACCGAAAGCTGGGGAGGCGGGGGGGCTGGCATGGCCTGGCTCCGCCCCCTCCCCCCTCTGGCATAGCTAGCCACCACTGGCTTGGCAGTACCCTCCTCTAGCCTGGAGAAGCTGTGGTAGCGGCGTGCTGGGGAGGGGCGGGGCTTGGCACGGCCTGGCTCCGCCCCCCTCCCCCTCTGGCATAGCTAGCCACCACTGGCTTGGCAGTACCCTCCTCTAGCCTGGAGAAGCTGTGGTAGGCGCGAGCTGGGGGAGGGGGCGGGGCTTGGCATGGCCTGGCTCCGCCCCCTCCCCCCTCTGGCATAGCTAGCCACCACTGGCTTGGCAGTACCCTCCTCTAGCCTGGAGAAGCTGTGGTAGCACTGAAGCTGGGGGAGGGCAGGGCCCCTCTAGAAGCGCCGCATCAGGCTGGGATTGACTCCAGATAACCTCGGGATCGACAAGTCGATCGCAGTCGACTTCCTGGGCAGGCCTGATGAAGGGAATGCAATTAAGAACTTATGAATTACAGCCCATATTTCAGGATAAGCTGTAGGGATCTCCTTTTGCAGCCAGAATTGGTGGTAGCCGCTTTTGTATTTCAATTTCAGTTCATCATTTGTAGTTGCTTCCATCAGTTCTTCTTGTAATTGTGGAGATTCTTCTTGAAAAAGGATCCAAATCCAATCAGGTATGTTCATTTTCAAAATATCATCAAATCGTTGATTAAAATCTGAATGGAGAGCATCCAAGTGCTCACAATAACAAAGTATGTCTTCATCTTTTTTTTCTGCTCCTGATAAATTTGGGAACTGGCTGAATTCCCCTCGTCCAAAATTGCTGCAGTTGTTTATTCATTTATTTATTTATCATTCTTGTATGCCGCCACTCCCCGAGGGCTCGGAGCGGCTCACAATCACAAGCATAAGACAGATAAAAACATCAGATAAACTATTCTAACTTTAAACTAAAACTAACTCTGCAGGATTACAAAAATCAGCAACTAAATGCCAGTTTGAAGAGATAGGTTTTACAGGCCCTGCGAAAAGGCAAGGTGGTCTTACAGGGCACGCACTTCAGCTGGCAGAGTATTCCAGATAGTTGGAGCCACCACAGAGAAGGCCCTACGTCGGGTCGAGGCCAGATGGATGGTCTTGACACCAGGCACCTCGAGGAGGTTCAGATCTTCAGAGCGGAGTGATCTCTGGGGTTGATAGGGGTGAGACGGTCCCTCAGATACATCGGCCCCAAACCATATAAGGCCTTGAAGGTTAACACCATCACCTTGAAAGTGATCCAGTGCTTGACCGGGAGGCAATGAAGCTGCTGTAAGATGGGAGTTATGTGGCTCCTTGCCGGCACTCCAGCGAGGAGTCGAGCAGTGGCGTTCTGGACGAGCTTAAGCTTCCGGATCACGGACAAGGGCAGGCCAATGTAAAGGGCATTACAGTAGTCTATCCTTGAGATGACCGTGGCTTGGATAATTGTTGCAGCAATGCTCATAGTGCTCTCGTGTTTTGGAACGGCAATTCAGTGGCACCATGTGAGCACTTGCAGTGCACGATTGCACATACCTCAATGCAAGTGAGGGAGTATGTAGGAACCGAGCCAATGTCCAGTACCTTGTTCAAAGAAAAATTAAGCATTATGAGCGGAATACATAAATCAATTTTTCTAAATCTTCTCTTCTTTCTTTTATGCTTTCACCATGCCCTTACAGTTATTCATTGCCCCCAAATGCCCCTGTGGCTATCACTGCCCCCCTGGATCGCTGCAGTGCCCACAAAGGGGCGGTAGTGCCCACTTTGGGAATCACTGATCTAACTCTCACTCTACAATTACAGGAGTTCGGTATCACCTTCATAGCCATCATTCGTCCTGCAAAGTTCTGGGATTTGAATTATGGCAATGTTTTTGCAATGCTTAGTGAATCCTTCCTGAACTACATTAGCAATTCCCTCTAGCAGGGAATTCTAAATCCTGTGTTATAAACTGCAAATCCCAGGATCTCATAGGGTGCTGCCAAGGCAGTTTAAATGGAACATAGTGCTGCATTTGTGTAGTGTTAATGAACATCAAGACAGCCTCTGCAACATCATCAGAGCAGGTTTGAAATTAAGGCAGCTGCATTCATTGAAAATTGTTCATAACTATTTCTATATCTATGAGTGTGGTGAAGTGTTTATTTTTATTATTATAGGATAGTGTATAATATTGAGTGTGTATTGAAATGTTCAAATGTTTAGGGAAAGTATAGCTGTTCAATAATGGCAGGCCCACCTTAGGGAGGCGTTGCCATGGTGACAGGGGAGGAGTCAGCAGCCTTTGCTACTAGGCTCAGTTTTGAATTTAGTCAGTTGGTGCTGTGAGGCTCAGAGAGAGCAGTTAGAGTTTTCCTGTCAGCAAAGCTAGAGGGTAGCTTCGGCTGGGCAGTCTGTTTTTAGAGCTGTAGGGAGACAGTTCTGGTGGGCTGAGCTTGCGAGCCAGCCGGTTTGTGTAAAGCCTGAGGGCTAGATATAGGCAAGGTGTCTTTAGAAGGCAAGAGTGCCTGTGTGTTTGAGATAGTTAGGAACTAGCCTCACTGACTGATAATAACCATTGAACATCGTAACTTCGTACTTTCATTAATGGAAGTGTAACTGATAAGATCTGAGCCTCTATGACAAAGTAACCATTAAGCTTATGTGCAAAACTTCAAATAAACCAAGTTACAGTTTCACTTAAACCCAAGCCTCTCTCTGTGTTGGTATTATATGGTGGCAGCGTAAGTCAGAAATAAATAAAGAGGTTTCTGACAGGAAAGAAGACATCCATATCAGTGGCCATTACGCGGTTTTAGTGCCAAAAACGCTTCGTTACATTACGATTCGTTACAATGAGGAACAGGGATTTTGAAAGGTTTTGCTTATGCAAGGAAACGTACTTCCAGAGTATGTATTACAGCAGAGATAGCTCAGAAAATGAATAGATGCTAGACCAGGGGTGCTCATTAGGTAGATCGTGATCTAATGGTAGATCTCGAAGGACGTTCTGGTAGATCGCAGGCAGATCGCAGTGTGTGTATGGCTCCCATGCCATTTGTGAGGAATGCTCAGGGGTTTATTATACTCACATTTAGTTGAATTCAGTCTTAAAATATATTATACTAGCTGTACCTGGCACGCGTTGCTGTGCCCTATTTAGGAGATGCGAGAAAGTCTGAGTATGTAAGGTTTGGAATTGTTGTTAGTTATGGTGTTGAAGTGAATTGGGTGTTTTATGTTTGTGCCTCAGCTCTTTGCCTGCAGTCCTTCGGGTTTGACTTGTACCATGGCCAGGACGGATCAGCTTGGGAGGGCTTGTCCTGTCAGGGGATCTCTATCTTCACAGGTGCGTCCAGTGTCTGTTGGGGGACTGTTAAAAATCCTTTCCGTATCCTTTTTAGCCACCTTTCTCAAGATCTTCATGTCTAGCTTACGTTCTGCTCCTCTCTTTTTCAAGATGTCCTGCTCTGTGTCTTTTGCACCCATTGGTCGATGTCCAATGAGGCTTTCCTCATGGACAGGCCATCTGAGGGAGCTCTTCCAGCGCTGGGCATCAGAAGGTACTTGGTGATGACCTCCATCCCTTGGAGCCAGCATATAGGGGGCTGGAGCACCCTCCTTGGCAAACCCCATTGTTGCTGGATGGCCCTCTTATTAATGTGGAATTCCAAGCCACTGGAGATCTTTTGGGAAAGGAAGAAGAGCTCCACTTGAATGGCGTTGATCTCCATCATGGTCTTCTGATTTGAAAGTGTTGGAGGAGGCTCTGGCACTCCTCTGACAGTTTGTTATGGGTCGGAATGTTCATGTTGGCTGGCCAGTACAGCAGTTATGCAAATCCGCCCTTATTGGCAGCCAATCATGTTGTCAGAATGTAGAGGCTGGGAGAGTCTTTGGCAGCCCTGGAGGATGCTGGGAAATGTAGTTTTATTTTTACTCGTTGTTTTGGGGGCCTTTTAGGTTTTGGGGGGGAAAGTTTCTTTGCTACAAACGTACCTTGCTTGAGGCCTATTTCTGTTGGCAAGTTTTGTGTTTCTGCGTTGTAAGATTTCTCTGTTTGAGGTAGTCTTCACATGACGGCTCTTTCTTTATATATATAGATGGCTCTCACTGAAATACATTTCCTAATATTTTGCTTTTATGGCTCTCTGAGTAGTGGGTACTTGGTTGTTTTATAAGGGACTTGGTTGTTTTATAAGTAGCTCGCATGCTGGAAAAGTGTGAGCACCCCTGTGGGGGGTGGGGCCGCTCCTGCCCTGGTGCGCATGCCCAGTGTCCTGCGCGGCCCGCCCCTTTTCGGCGGGGTGACATCAGGCGCCACGCCTGACGTCACCCAGCCCCGCCGAAAAGGGGCGGGTCGCGCAAGATACCAGGCTTGCGCGCCAGGGCGGGATCGGCGAGCCGCCCTCCGCCGTCTCCCTAGCTCTTGCAGTGGCCGCGCCTGAAGGAAGGTAAGTTCCCGGGCTTACCTTCCTTCAGGCGTGGCCGCTGCAAGAGCTAGGGGTACAGCGGAGGGCGGCTCGCCGATCCGCCGGCCCGCCTCCTGCCCTGGCGCACATGCCCGGCATCTTGCGTGACCCGCCCCTTTCGGGCGGGGTGACGTCAGGTGCCGAAAAGAGGCGGGTCACGCAAGATGCCGGGCATGCGCGCCAGGGCGGGAGGCGGCGGGGGATCGGCGAGCGCCTCCGCCATCTCTCCGAGCTTTTGCAGTGGCCGCGCCTGAAGGAAGGTAAGCCCGGAGCTTACCTTCCTTCAGGCCTGGCCGCTGCAAGAGCTAGGGAGACGGCGGAGGGCGGCTCGCCGTTCCCACCCTGGCGTGCAAGCCCGCGAGCGGCCCTGCACGAGCAAGGAACAGGAGGGGGGAAGTCCCGCCCCTAGGGCATCTGACATGGCTTCCCTCCGCCTCCTCCTCACTCGCGCCACCCCCGCCCCTCCTCGCCCCCCCCCCCAGGACGAAATTGTTTGGATTTTTTTCCAATTTTTTTTCAAAAAACCCCCTGATGTTTTTCACGGGGTTAGGGGGCCGTAGGGAAGGGGCTCGGGGGCTGTTTACGGCCCCCAGGCCGCGAGTTGGACAGCCCTGGCCTATATCCAGAGAGCACTGTGGACTCATACAATGTTGGATCAGGACCAAACTTGGCACGAATACTCAATATGGCCAAATGTGAACACAGATGGAGTTTGGGGGAAATAGACCTTGACATTTAGGAGTTACAGTTTCTGGGATTTATAGTTAACACACAATCAAAGAGCATTCTGAACTCTTGCAACAATGGAATAAGACCAAACTTGGCATATTGAACTCTCATTACCAACAAAAAGTACTGAAAGGGTTTGCTTGGGAATTGACCTTGAGTTTGGAAGTTGTAGTTCACCTACATCCAGAGAGCACCGTTGACTCAAACAATGTTGTGTTATGTTGTTGTTTGTTTTCTATCCAGAATCACAATGTTGGAAGGAGGCTCACCACTTTAAGGTCCCTAAAACAGGCATGGGAAAACTCTGGGTGCTTTGGCTTCAACTCCCACCATTCCTAACAGCCTGAGGCCCTTTCCTGCTTAAGTGGCTGAGGGGGAAAGGAAAAGGGCCTCAGGCTGTTAGGAATGGTGGGAGTTGAAGTCCAAAGCACCCAGAAGGTCCAAGTTTGCCCATGCCAGCTTTTGACAGAGACCTCTTCCTCCCCCTTCTCCTTCGCGCCCTTTCTTCCCCTCCTGCCGAACACTTAATTTTTCTTCTACACTGCCGCTTCTGCCACCATTTTGATCCGAGGGGGTAGCGTGAGCGTGTTCAGGAGGGGGGGGGGGAGGAAGACGTGACCTGTGCGGGTGCTACTGCGCAGACTCACCCCAGAGCAAAGCGAGCAGAGCGAGGCTGGGAAGAAGGGAGCCTGAGTGGAGAAGAAGAGGTGTTTGGCAGGAGGGGGAAGAAAGGGTTTTGGAGGTTCCAATTTCCCACGGCACATCTGATGATCGCTCACGGCACACTAGTGCGCCACGGCAAACTGGTTGGGAAATACTGTCCTAGAGAGTGCAACTCAAGTTAGAGTGAACCAGGGAATCCAAGGGGAGATGGACAGATGGCATAGTAGTCCTTCTCATTAAAGCATTCTAGGGTTGAATCATGAAAGCTCAGACTGCACTACACCATGGCAAGTACAATAACGTTTTGTATTTGGCTTTCCATACAGAAGCTTGTTTTGGACAGTCTTAACTGCAGGAGTTCAGCTGGTGGTTGCTGGCATTTCTCTTTCAACTCCTAGATGAGAGTTTTCAAAGAGGAGACTTCCTGGTCAAACGTTCCCAAATTTTCATCTCCCTTTCAGCCTGCTTCATCATCTTTTCCGCCTGGGCCTCCATCCGTTTCCTTTGTTTTTCTCGAATGTGATGAAATTCTGGGGGTTTTTCTTCTGTCTGCTTCTGGAGTAAACAGATAGGGAAAGAAATGAGCTTCACTTTTGGAAAGAACTGCCAGAGTACAAACATAAAGAGGGCCTATATCCAGAGGTGGATTTAACGGTAAGCGAAGGGAAGCGGCTGCTTACGGGCGCCACGTGGCCAGGGGCACATCTGGTCGCGGCCGCCAGGTTCGGCGCATGGAGCACTATGGAGACGGCCAGAGGCAGAGCGTGCCCTTGGCTGCAAAAAGCTCCTTCCCCAGCCCCGCGTTGCAGGGCGACCGGTGGCTCCGGGCAGCCGGGCCCACCCTGTGGCAATGGCGCATGCGCAGAAGCCAGCTAGTTTCACGCATGTGCCATTGCCGGGGGAGGAGTTTTTTGCAGCCGGAGGCGCTCTGCCTCTGGCAGCTTCCAAAACGCTCCTCCCTTTCGGCCCCGTGTAGGGCACATGCACAAAACTAGCTGGCTGAGCGCATGCGTGCTCCGGCTTGTGTGCGCATGCGCAATCTCCACCAGGCTGGAGAGCAAGGGGGTGCCAAAATAATGTTCGCTTACTACTTTTTATTACCTTCGTCCAGTCCTGCCTATATCCCATTTTAATGGTTGCATAGAAGAGAGAATTAGAAGAGATGTTGCTAGTCAAACAGCCGGGTGACAGGGCACATCTGCTAAATTCCCTCTTCTTATTGCATGCCAAACTCTCAGCTCATTTGCCAGTCACTCCTGAACACTCTTTTCTGCGGTCAGAAAATACCAACTTACTGACAATTCCCTCTGCTAAGACATTCAGGCTGACGGCTACTCGCAGGAGAGCGTTCTCGGTAATTGCTCCAACGTTGTGGAACGCTCTCCCGGCCGAGACACGGGCCCTTCAAGACCTCCTGCCTTTCAGGCGAGCATGTAAGACATTTCTTTTTCTGCAAGCTTTCGGCCCATAAGACGCTTTAGCGTGTCAGCCTGTCCACTGATTCGATCATTGTGTACACTGTATTATCTGGTGCGTTTGTTCCCCGCACATCATGCAGAGTTTTAATCTATGTTTTTAGGATATTTTTAGTATGTTTTAGAGCAGGGTGCCCACTTTTTCAGCATGCGAGCTACTTAAAACTAAAACCAAGTCAGAAAGATCTACCAAGAGAGAACAGGGCGGAGCTGGGGAAGGGGCCGGAGCTTGGTGGGGCTTGGCTCCGCCCCCTCCTCCCTCTGGCTTCAGCATTTCCACTGCTTCTCCTGGGTAGAAGAGGGCAATGCCAGGCCAGTGGTGGCATAGATAGCCACCACTGGCTTGGCATTACCCCCTTCTACTCTTGAGAAGCTGTGGAAATGCTGAAGCTGGCAGAGGGGTCGGAGCTTGGCGGGGCTTAGCTCCGCCTCCTTTTCCTCTGGCTTTAGCATTTCCACAGCTTCTCCAGGGTACGGAAAGGTTATGCCCAGGGGCGGTCTAAGGTAATTTTAAATGGTAGGCGAACATTATTTTGGTGCCCCCCCCCCAAAACATTATTTTGCCTCCCCATGTAAAACAAATATATAATTATAATATCACAATACCATTAGTAGTATTATATTGTATCAATGTATATACAATATATTATACCATACTCATACTATATTATATCATAATTATATTATACTACATTACAATATAATTATATTATAATATATTGACATTATAATACAATATAACATTCTATTATATTATTATTATAAAATAATAAATAAGATTATTTATTTCAATAAAATTATCCTCTACTAAATATTTTCATTACTCCTATAAAACTCAAATAACCCAAAATAAAGTAAAATAAAATCTTGTATATTACTATTTTGTACAATACCACTATACTGCAATATTGTTTGTAATATTACATGTAATATAAAATATGCTGTTATTCTATTGTTATATTGTATTTTTATTATATTGTATGACAATATTAAGCAGAACTGTATAATAATCAACAAGAAATGCAATGTAAATGCATCAAAATCAGAATATATTACCTACCACCCGTCTCATAATTCATAGGAGTCTCCCATAAGTCCAAAATTAGGATCCCAATGTAAATGTAAATAGAAAAACAGCCAAAATGTTCAAATGAGGTCGAATACAGGCAGCGCGGCCTGGGCAAACTTGGGCCCGCCCTCCCTCCTTCTAAGTGTTTTGGCCTCCAACTCCCACAACTCCTCATAGCCTCAGGCCCCCCAGGCTCTAGACAGAAATAGAGCCGAGAAGAAAGGAAGGAGGGAGAGAAGAGGTCACAGAGGAGGAGGAGGAAAGCCCTTCATTCATTCCTTCACTTACACTTCCTTCACTGATTCTTTTTTCCTTCCCCGCATACGCGCGCGTGGCGGAGACAAAAGGAGAGGGGAAGCACTCCCTGCCTGCCCGATAGGGAGTGCTTTGCTTACAGGCTTCTGTGCAAGGGAGCTACTGGGCATGCGCGGAGGTTTTCGCGGATGTGAAGTTGCTCCTGCGCTCAACTTCAGCTCTGGAGCAACTGCCCCTGCGCGAAAACCTCAGTGCATGCCCAGAAGCGGTGTCGGAACACGCAAGGGCAGGGCCCAAAAGCAGGCAGCTGCGGCGCTGCCTGAGGAACATCGGCAGGGCCAGGATGGTGCCCCATGCAGCCAGGATGGCGCCCCCCTTCCCAGATGTCGCCCTAGGCGGCCGCCTACTTGGCCTACCTTGTAGGACCGCCCCTGGTTATGCCAACGCAGTGGTGGCTATCTATGCCACCACTGGCTTGGCATTGCCCTATTCTACCCAGGAGAAGCAGTGGAAATGCTGAAGCCGGTGGAGGGGGCGGGGCTTGGCTCCGCCCCCCCCCCCTCTGACTTTAGCATTTCCACAGCTTCTCCAGGGTACGGAAAGGTTATGCCAAGGCAGTGGTGGCTATCTATGCCACCACTGGCTTGGCATTATCCTCTTCTATCCAGGAGAAGCAGTGGAAATGCTAAAGCCAAAGGAAAAGGGGGCGGAGCTAAGCCCCCAAGCTCTGCCCCCTCCCCCTCTGGCTTTAGCATTTCCACTGCTTCTCCAGGATAGAAGAGGGTAATGCCAAGGCAGTGGCGGCATAGATAGCCACCACTGGCTTGGCATTATCCTCTTCTACCCAGGAGAAGCTGTGGAAATGCTGAAGCCGGCGGAGGGGGTTAGGCTTGGCGCAACATGGCTCCGCCCCCTCAGAAGCGTCCCATCCGGCTGGGATCGACCTCCCTGGGTCCCAAGATCGACCAGTCGATTGCGATCGACTTTCTGAGCACCCCTGTTTTAGAGTCTATATTGTGCTTTTAAATACGTTTGTCTCCGACTGGTTATGAGCCGCCCCGAGCCACCCAGGAGTGGCGGCCTAGAAGTCCGACTAATAAATAAATAAAATAAATAAACTATTGCCAAAACACTTTCTTAAGATAACATTTTAGTTCAGAACCCCCATAGCATGATATTTTGTATCACAGCATCATAGAATTGTTTGCTAACAATGCATGTCACATTGTAGTTTCCATTCGGCTGTACATAATCTTTACCGGGTACAAACCTAAGACTGTTTGCACGTGTGTTTGTGTGTGTGTGTATGAGACACTTTTTAAATTAATTGCATCGGAATGTCAGCTAAGTTTTTTATCCCATTGCTGCTATGGTACTTTTTAAGGAACAGCCAAGATTGCCATTTTCTGTATATTTTAATTGTGTTATTGGGAACGTGTCTTAATGTTAATTATATTATTAGTATACCGTATTTTTTCGCACCATAAGACGCACCTGCTGATAAGACGCACCTAGTTTTTAGAGGTGGAAAATAGGAAAAAAAATATTTTCGCTCCCCCTCTAAAATCTAGGTAAGTCTTATCAGCAGGTGCGTCTTCTCAGAGGGCTCGCTGGTTCGCTCGCCCTCTGCCTCCTTTTCCTTCCCTCCGCCCTTTCCTTGAGGGCGGAGGGAAGGAAAAGGAGGCGAGGGAGAGCGAACCGCGTCGCGTCAGCTCTGACGCGATGCGGTTCGCTCCGCCCTCTGCCTCCTTTTCCTTCCCTCCACCCTTTCCTTGAGGCGGAGGGAAGGAAAAGGAGGCAGGGAGAGCGAACCGCGTCGCGTCAGCTCTGACGATGCGGTTCGCTCCGCCCTCTGCCTCCCCTTTTCCTTCCCTCTGCCCTTTCCTTGAGGCGGAGGGAAGGAAAAGGAGGCGAGGGAGAGCAAACCGCGTCAGTCGTCAGCTCTGGCGCGATGCGGTTCGCTCCGCCCTCTGCCTCCTTTTCCTTCCCTCCGCCCTTTCCTTGAGGGCGGAGGGAAGAAAAAAAAGGCGAGGGAGAGCGAACCGCGTCGCGTCAGCTCTGGCGCGACAGCGGTTCGCTCCGCCCTCTGCCTCCTTTTCCTTCCCTCTGCCCTTTCCTTGAGGGCGGAGGGAAGGAAAAGGAGGCGAGGGGAGAGCGAACCAGCGTCCCTCCGCCGCCGCAACGGACCAGAGAAGGAGGAGGCGCGACAGGGTGAGTATATCGCCACCCTCCCTCTGCTCCAGCGCCTCCACCCCCTCCGCCTGCATATTCGCACCATAAGACGCGGCTGATTTTTCATCCCACTTTGGGAGAGAAAAACTGCGTCTTATAGTGTGAAAAATACGGTAATTATGTTTTATTTGATTATTTGTATTTTGTTTTTCATCTTGATGTCAATTTTTTTTGTTATAAACCACCCTGAGTTGTAAATAAATAAATAAAGTTCTTCAGGCCACTTACAACTTATGGACACCCTAAAATGAACATATCATGCGGCTTTCTTGACAAGATGCAATCAGAATGTGGGTTAAACTTTTCCCTCCTCTGAGATTGAGAGTGCGCCTTGACAAGATTAACCAGTAGATTTCTAAAGCTGACTTATTGTTCAAACCAGGCTGTGGTGCAGCTACTTAGTAGCCAGCTGTATTATATCACTACTGACCGAGAGGTCATGAGTTCAAAGCCAGCCCGCGTCAGAGTGAGCTCCCAACCATTAATAGTTTAGCTTGCTGTTGACCTGTGCAGCCCGAAAGACAGTTGCTTCTGTCAAGTAGGAAATTTAGGTACAGTTTATGCGGGGAGATTAATTTAACTAATTTACGATGCCATAAAACCTTCCAGCAGCGTGCAGAAGAATGAGGAAGTACTCCATCAAAGGACTCGGGGTCACAAGTGGACAGTGAAGTGGTGGCTCCCCCTGTGGCCAAAATCGAGCATACCCTCATGAAACTGGGAAAAGTCGGAATGTTAAAGTGCCTCTGTGTCTGTCTATATATGTTGTACTAGCTTGGGGACCCGGCGGTGCCCGGGTTATTTGAGGAAGGCATTGTGTGCCATAGTTCATCATTGGTGTTCTCAGGGTGATCCGCCACAGTGCTGCTAAGGAAGTGTATTAAAGTACTGCAAGTCCCATCATCCATGGTCCATCCTCCCTCAAACTGCACCAGGATGTAGGGTGCATTTTGGGGGGGTTGTGTGCCAAGTTTGGTCTTGTTCTGTCATTGTTGGAAGCCTATCAATATCCCATGAGCTGAGGCCTAGTCAGGAAAATCAAGTTAAGGAAGCCTCTCTGTCAATTTTGGGCCTGGTTTGTGATTTATAGGGGCTACAGTGTTGTTTGGGAAGTGAATGACGTGAAGGTACTGCAAATCCCATCATTTGTGGCCCCTCCTGCCCTATACCACACCAGGTAGTGAAGTGGGCCACTGGTCCCCAGTTTGCTAAGTTTGGTCCTGATCTGTCATTGCTGTGGGCCTCAGTGGCTGACTGCCTGAGGCCTTTCCTTTTCCCTCTGAGTCACTTTAGAATGTTGGAATGTGGTTGGCCATTCAGAGTCAGTTATGCAAATTCCATTTCAGTGGCAGCCAATCCCCTCTGCCTGGGGCAGTAGAATGTTGGAGTTCTGAGGCTGGCTAGTCAGAGCCTGTTATGCAAATAATCCCACAGTGGCAGCCAATCGAAACGCTGGCACATATTCCTCCCACTGCATCGCCCACCGCAAACACTGACTTTTATTATATGTAATAGATAGATGTCTAATGGCATTGAATGTTTGCCATATATATGTGCATTGCAATCCGTCCTGAGTCCCCTGCGGGGTGAGAAGGGCGGAATATAAATACTGTAAATAAATAAATAAGCTTTTGTCTCCAGAGTTGTAATCCAATGATGAAACCACTATAAAACACAAGAGTCATTATACACCTTGTAAAGCTATACTCCCCTAATTCTTTATCACTGAGCCCTGGCAGTCATTAGTTCTACAGAGCAGATGCTTCACACCATCATAAAACATATATTACAATAATGATTATTCTAAAATATGAAGCTGCCTTGTGACTCTTGATTTAATCTGCATTTAATATTATGTTTTCCACATATTGGCTTAACATTTGGTTCTACAGAAAAGAAAACCCAAAATACTCTTTTCAGTATAGATATAAATAATATCTATACTTACAAAAGTATTTTTGGTTTGCTTTTCTGACTCGGCTATATATACCAGAAACTTTTTTTCCTCCTTCTCCAGAACAGCCTGAGCATTAACCATCAAATCCTGAAGAGAAAAAGAGATTCATATTTATATGGAAGGTGTTGGAGGCAAAGGGAAGAAAGAGACACAGAGAGAGTTGAACAATAGGCTTGCCCACTGACACCTGTTTTCGAGAGGGAGGAGAGTATTATTTATATATTTATATATTTAAAACTTTTGTACCCCGACCTTCTCACCTCCATAGAGGACTCAGACCGGCTTACAGCAAGATTCAATGGTATATAATTTAAAAACATCTACAACAACATATTAAAATACATAAAAAGCCCAAGACATAAAACCACATCGCCACTAAAACAATTCCACTTGGTCTGTAAACACGGTCTTTCATTCAGACTATAGCCAATCTCAGCCTATTCTGGGAAAGCTTCATTCCACATCCAAGTCTTCCCAGCCTCCTGAAGGACAACAGAGAGGGGGCAGATCTAACATCACTTGGGAGAGAGTTCCATAGCCGAGGGGCCACCACAGAGAAGGCCCTGTCTCTCGTCCCCACCAGTCGCGCTTGCGAAGATGGCGGGACAGAGAGCAGGCCTCTCCGGAGGATCTTAATGTCCTTGATGGTTTTAGGGGAGAATCCGTTCGGACAGGAAAACTGGGCCGGAACCGTATAGGGTTTTGTAGGTTAAAACCAGCACTTTGAATTGTGCCCGGAAGCTAATTGGCAGCCAGTGGAGCTGGCGCAGCAAGGGAGTTTTATGCTCCCTGTACCCCGCTCCTGTTAGTAACCTGGCTGCCGAACGTTGCAGCTAATTTGCAGCTGCAATTAAACGCAGTCTTCAGAGGCAACCGCACGTAGAAAGCGTTGCAGTAGTCTATTTGGGATGTAACCAGAGCGTGGACTACCATGGCCAAGTCAGACTTCCCAAGGTACGGGGACAGCTGGCGCACAAGCTTTAACTGTGCGAAAGCTCTCCCAGCCACCGCCGAGACCTGGGGCTCCAGGCTCAGCGATGAGTCCAGGATCAGCATGTGCGTTTATCTCCTTGGAACATGAAGCATGTGCAGATTTTACAGTTGAATCATAGAATCCTAGAGTTGGAAGAGACCTCATGGGCCATCCAGTCCAACCCCCTGCCAAGAAGCAGGAAAATTGCATTTAAAGCACCCCCAACAGATGGCCATCCAGCCTCTGTTTAAAAGCTTCCAAAGGAGGAGCCTCCACCACACTCTGGGGCAGAGAGTTCCACTGCTGAACGCTCTCACAGTCAGGAAGTTCTTCCTCATGTTCAGATGGAATCTCTTTTCTTGTCCTTTGAAGCCATTGTCCCGAGTCTAGTCTCCAGGGCATCAGAAAACAAGCTTGCTCCCTCCTCCCTTCGAATCCGGGGAGCGGGGTAAGCTCCCATCTGTCAAGCTCCAGCTCCCCATGCGGGGACATGAGAGAAGCCTCCCACAGAATCGTAAAACATCAATCATCTGGGTGTCCCCTGGGCAACGTCCTTGCAGACAGCCAATTCCCTCACACCAGAAGCGACTTGCAGTTTCTCAAGTCACTTCTGACACGAAAAAAATAAATAAAATTAGTGAAGATTATATTCCTAGTGGATGATTTATAATTTGAGGTTAGAAACGTTTTCCCATTACTGACGTCTTCAGAGCAAAAGTGACTCTAATTTACTATCACGGGTACCTGTTTCAGAGTAATTTTTAACAGAAATCTTCAAGAATTTTTAATCTTCCACTTCCATCAAATTACATAAAAGTTTTTAGTTGTGGCTGTTGTTGTTGTTTTTTTACCTTGTTTTCTTGTGCAGCTTCCTCTATATGAATCACTGTATGATTCATGGGCTGCTTGGAACTGTTGCCCACCACACAGATGGGGACACCGTTCCAGAAAATCTTCAGTGGCTCCTGGTGCTTCTCAGGGACTCTCTCCTTGCCTGCTTCCCTCTTCGGGTCCTGAAGGCTCAGCTTCTTGGCTATTTCCACAATGTTGGCTAGTGGCCGATTTGGCCGGAGGCTGCTTTTCAGGACTTCTTTCCTGCAGTGAGGGCAAGAGGTCTCCGTGGTGCCCGATTTCTCCCAGCACTGGGTCACACAACCTCGGCAGAAGTTGTGCCCGCATTCTAAAGAGACAGGATCCTTGAAATATGCCAGGCAAATAGAGCAAGTGGCTTCCTCACAGAGATCCTCCACGGGATCCCGAGCAGCAGAAGCAGCTGCCATGTCTGTCTCAGAAAGAACACAGTCAGATTCACTTTCCTTGCATTCAGTGCAAAACTATGTCATAGAGGCAGAACACGCGGAAAGGGGGAGTTCTTTTGCCATGGAAACGGGAAACGGGAGGCGGAGCCAGCCAGGAGCAAGCTAGGCTTAGAATGTTGAAGTCTGTGAGGTCAGCTGGAAGCAGGGTTTTCAAAGGCTGCTGATTCTGTTTCGAGGAGAGCAGAGTGGAGCTGTGATTTGGAACCGCAGGGAAACAGTTGGTCTTGGGGAAAGACCGTTTTCAGTTTAGGCTAGGCCAGAGAAGCTATCTTGGCCCCACATGGCAATGTTTTCTATAATCCAATACTCAAGCGAAATATGTCACTGAGACCAACTAATAATACACAAAGCTAAACCATAGAATATAAAGGAGCAGAACTGTGGGAGCGATCAATAATGAGTCATCATATCGTAAAAATCACAGATGCTATTATTGTGAACAATATACGTGCTTAATAGCAGAACAATATCACATATAGTGCAATGTAGTACAATTAAATCACAATATCGCAAGTCTGATATAACAAGTGTAACACAGTCGTAACACACGGAGCCCTTACAACACAATGGGCTTAAACGACGCTCTAACACAGGGCTGTCCAACAGGCGGCCCTGGGGCCGTACACGGCCCCCGAGCCCCTTCCCTGCGGCCCCCTGACTTGTTTTAATAAAATACAAATAAAAAATAAATGATAATAGTACTAATAAAATACCTTCTTCCGGGTTTAGGCAAGCATCGTGAGACTATGCCAGCCACAGACGGGATTTCGAGGGAGGTCGAAATCCCGTCTGTGGCTGTGTAGTCTCGCGATAGCTGCCGAAATCTCGGGTCCTGCGGGATTTGCGGCCGGCCTGGGCGCGTGCCTCCTCCTCCCTCGCGGCTGCTTCCAGGCCAGCCCCCATTCCCTCAGAGAGAGGAGGAGGGAGTGTGGCAGGAAAGCCTCTCCTGGCTCCGTCCTCTTCCTGTGGAGGGCCTCGCTTCCGCCCTGCGGATGGGAGAGAGCCGCGCCTGGCCTGAGCTTGGCCTCAGCTCCAGCGGGGCTCTTCGGGGACAGCGGCGGCGTTGGCGCTTCGGCCCTGTGGCGGGGCTCCCGCAGTATGGGTAAGGAAGGGCCTGGCTCGAATCAATCAATCTAAAAACAGTGGGACGTTGGGTGAGGGGGGGGAGGGGTCCCTCAGCAGCTGTTTCCTTGACGACGCTTCCTTTCCCTCCTCCATGCCCCCTTTCCCTTGTTGTGCTGCCTTTCCCCGCGTGCAGGGCGCAATGTGGCTTAACCTCACAGAGTGCCATGAGGTGACCTTTATGGCACTCTGTGAGGTTAAGCCCTGACACTTCTCTTCATTGATTTAAGGACATCTTGTTATCTATGAAGGCCTTGAGAAAGCCCCACCTAGGGGCGAAACAGGGGAGTGGCTCCAGGATTTTTGGCATCGCCAGCCCGTCGGCCTAATTACACCTATTTTGGAGTCTTGTTTCTGGACTTCATCTCATGTCCTTTTCGATTGTTTGTGTTTAGGACTTTGCAATACAGGAGTTATGTGTATATTCTGTACCACTGTATCATCAAAGTGTTCCATTATGATTTGTATATACTGATGTATTACTTGAAATTGACTCTTTGGTGTCTATATATACGGTGTGTATCCATGTCTGATGAATGTTACCCTGTTTGCTAAATACATATATCACTTTGATATTTGGATAATTACCTTGTTCTGTGTATTATTCTAGTTGGTTTGAAACCCATACTCTGTGCATTTGGGTAGAAGAGCTGGCAAGCTGCCGAATAGGCAGGCGCCTACAGCTGGAGGTAAGCTGACGCCAAGATGGCCGTTTCGCATAAACGACGCTTCCTCAGGGCGCTCTGAACTTCTGACCGCTACTCCCCAGGGTTATAGTGGAACAAATGGGACTCAGAGTCAAGACGGGAGATTTCGCGTTTCCGCGTTCTAATACATGTCAATACTGTAAGTGACCTCCTGGGTTGGAATCAGCCGGAGGCGCTCTGCCTCTGGCAGCTTCCCACAGTTCTGCTCCTTTATATTCTATGGTTTAGCTTTGTGTATTATTAATGTTTTCTATAACCCAAACACACCAAGTTATCTCGCTTTTAGGGACATTTCTTATGATTTATAGATTCCAGAGGCCTGTGCCCCATGTGGGTTTGCCTTGTGCTATCCCAAGGAGCCCCAGAAAGGCAAGATGGCTTGGGGTCTATAGTTCACTTCTACCTCCAAGGACAAGACTTTTCCTCAGCACATGCTTTTCAATTGATCTTTCTCCCAACTCCCAAGGACTCTCTAAAGACTTATTTTCATGAACTTTCCCCATAATTCAATGACTCCAGCTCCTGATTCATCATGCCGACACTTATGGACACTTCCCTGCAGCATGCAGACTTGCTTAGGACTTTTCTTTCCCCTTTTCAAGATCTCATGGACTTCTTTATGAATGTAATAAACTTTATATCTCTTTGGGGGTGAAGGGAGGGATGATAAAAAGGTGTTATACTTTCCTCACATGTCAAAATGTACCTCCCTGTATGACCCCTGATTTTTCCTTATGTGTTTTTGTTGGGAATCCAGAGCTGTTAGGCTCAAAAATAGCCCTCCTTGGAGGTGATTCCACAAAAATATAGCAGAGTGCAGAATGCAATATTCATATGCAACAGAAACTTACATGCAGTGAGTCAGGATCGAGTTCCATTTAAGAGGCTTGAACAGGATTGCAGATCCACAAGGTTATAGGATCAAAACAAAATGTATTTATTGTATATGGAGAAATCCAATTAGGATAGAAAAGGTTATTTGGAGCTAACTAGCTTTCTAAGCTATTCACTAAGGTAAAAAGAAGGGGAAAATATTAAAAGTAACTACTACATCTTGCCCTTAGACAAAGGCAAGATGCCTCCTTTCTCTATGGAAGTTGAAGAGAAGTCTCAAGCCGCATGGCTTGGCTTAAACCAGGGCTGTCCAACTTCTACCAGCCCAGGGGCCTGAATTCCGGTCACTTATGACCTGGGGTGCCGTAGGGTCTGCCCCCGCCCCCGGCTCCACCCCACCCCGGCTCCGCCCCCTCCCTGCCCCCGGCTCCGCCCTCTCCCCCACCCCGCCCCCGCCCCTGCATGCATACAGTCAAATATAATCTTTCACTGAGATAAAATGCAGGGTGGGCATTCAAAAGGGGCATCCATACAGTCAAATATAATCTTTTACTAACATTAAATGCAGGGTGGGCATTCAAAAGGGGCACCCATACAGTCAAATATAATCTTTTACTGAGATAAAATGCAGGGTGGGCATTCAAAAGGGGCATCCATACAGTCAAATATAATCTTTTACTAACATTAAATGCAGGGTGGGCATTCAAAAGGGGCATCCATACAGTCAAATATAATCTTTTACTGAGATAAAATGCAGGGTGGGCATTCAAAAGGGGCATCCATACAGTCAAATATAATCTTTTACTAACATTAAATGCAGGGTGGGCATTCAAAAGGGGCATCCATACAGTCAAATATAATCTTTTACTTAGATAAAATGCAGGAGGGGGCATTCAAAAGGGGCATCCATACAGTCAAATATAATCTTTTACTGAGATAAAATGCAGGATGGGAATTCAAAAGGGGCATCCATACAGTCAAATATAATCTTTTACTGAGATAAAATGCAGGGTGGGAATTCAAAAGGGGCATCCATACAGTCAAATATAATCTTTTACTGAGATAAAATGCAGGGTGGGAATTCAAAAGGGGCATCCATACAGTCAAATATAATCTTTTACTAACATTAAATGCAGGGTGGGCATTCAAAAGGGGCATCCATACAGTCAAATATAATCTTTTACTGAGATAAAATGCAGGGTGGGCATTCAAAAGGGGCATCCATACAGTCAAATATAATCTTTTACTGAGATAAAATGCAGGGTGGGCATTCAAAAGGGGCATCCATACAGTCAAATATAATCTTTTACTGAGATAAAATGCAGGGTGGGCATTCAAAAGGGGCATCCAAACAGTCAAATATAATCTTTTACTGAGATAAAATGCAGGATGGGAATTCAAAAGGGGCATCCATACAGTCAAATATAATCTTTTACTGAGATAAAATGCAGGGTGGGCATTCAAAAGGGGCATCCATACAGTCAAATATAATCTTTTACTGAGATAAAATGCAGGGTGGGCATTCAAAAGAGGCATCCAAACAGTCAAATATAATCTTTTACTGAGATAAAATGCAGGGTGGGCATTCAAAAGAGGCATCCATACAGTCAAATATAATCTTTTACTGAGATAAAATGCAGGGTGGGCATTCAAAAGGGGCATCCATACAGTCAAATATAATCTTTTACTGAGATAAAATGCAGGGTGGGCATTCAAAAGGGGCATCCATACAGTCAAATATAATCTTTTACTGAGATAAAATGCAGGGTGGGCATTCAAAAGGGGCATCCATACAGTCAAATATAATCTTTTACTGAGATAAAATGCAGGGTGGGCATTCAAAAGGGGCATCCATACAGTCAAATATAATCTTTACTGAGATAAAATGCAGGGTGGGCATTCAAAAGGGGCATCCATACAGTCAAATATAATCTTTTACTGAGATAAAATGCAGGGTGGGCATTCAAAAGGGGCATCCATACAGTCAAATATAATCTTTTACTGAGATAAAATGCAGGGTGGGCATTCAAAAGGGGCATCCATACAGTCAAATATAATCTTTTACTGAGATAAAATGCAGGGTGGGCATTCAAAAGGGGCATCCATACAGCCAAATATAATCTTTTACTGAGATAAAATGCAGGGTGGGCATTCAAAAGGGGCATCCATACAGTCAAATATAATCTTTTACTGAGATAAAATGCAGGGTGGGAATTCAAAAGGGGCATCCATACAGTCAAATATAATCTTTTACTGAGATAAAATGCAGGGTGGGCATTCAAAAGGGGCACCCATACAGTCAAATATAATCTTTTACTGAGATAAAATGCAGGGTGGGCATTCAAAAGGGGCATCCATACAGCCAAATATAATCTTTTACTGAGATAAAATGCAGGGTGGGGATTCAAAAGGGGCTTCCATACAGTCAAATATAATCTTTTACTGAGATAAAATGCAGGGGTGGGCATTCAAAAGGGGCATCCATACAGTCAAATATAATCTTTTACTGAGATAAAATGCAGGGTGGGCATTCAAAAGGGGCATCCATACAGTCAAATATAATCTTTTACTGAGATAAAATGCAGGGTGGGCATTCAAAAGGGGCACCCATACAGTCAAATATAATCTTTTACTGAGATAAAATGCAGGGTGGGCATTCAAAAGGGGCATCCATACAGTCAAATATAAACTTTTACTGAGATAAAATGCAGGGTGGGCATTCAAAAGGGGCATCCATACAGTCAAATATAATCTTTTACTGAGATAAAATGCAGGGTGGGCATTCAAAAGGGGCATCCATACAGTCAAATATAATCTTTTACTGAGATAAAATGCAGGGTGGGCATTCAAAATGGGCATCCATACAGTCAAATATAATCTTTTACTGAGATAAAATGCAGGGTGGGCATTCAAAAGGGGCATCCATACAGTCAAATATAATCTTTACTGAGATAAAATGCACTGGGGGTGGGAATGGGGCATTCAAAATAATCTTTTACTAATATTAAAGGGGCATCCATACAGTCAAATATAATCTTTTACTGAGATAAAATGCAGGGTGGGCATTCAAAAGGGGCATCCATACAGTCAAATATAATCTATTACTGAGATAAAATGCAGGGATGGGCATTCAAAAGGGGCATCCAGACAGTCAAATATAATCTTTTACTGAGATAAAATGCAGGATGGGAATTCAGGGTGGTCAAATATAATCTTTTGCTAACATTTAATGCAGGGTGGGCATTCAAAAGGGGCATAACAATCAAATATAATCACTGAGATAAAATGCAGGGTGGGTAAATATATAAAATGCAGGGTGGGTATTCAAATCCATACAGTCAAATATAATCTTTTACTGAGCTAAAATGCAGGATGGGAATTCAAAAGGGGCATCCATACAGTCAAATATATTTTTAAGCTAAAAATGCAGGATGGGAATATTTATACTTAAATATATTTAATTCCATCCAGGGTGGGCCCTCCCAGTCAAATATATTTTAATTTAATATTAAATATATTTAATTCCATCCATCCTCCCTTATTTTAATTTAATATTAAATATATTTAATTCCATCCTCCCCCCCTATTTTAATTTAATATTAAATATATTTAATTCCATCCTCCCCTATTTTAATTTAATATTAAATATATTTAATTCCATCCTCCCTCCCCTTATTTTAATTTAATATGAAATATATTTAATTCCATCCTTACCTCCCCCTTATTTTAATTTAATATTAAATATATTTAATTCCATCCTCCCCTCTCCCCTTATTTTAATTTAATATTAAATATATTTAATTCCATCCTCCCCTCTCCCCTTATATTTAATTTAATATTAAACATATTTAATTCCATCCTCCCCTCCCCCTTATTTTTATTTAATATTAAATATATTTTATTCCATCCTCCCTCTCCCTTATTTTAATTTAATATTAAATATATTTAATTCCATCCTCCCCTCTCCCTTATTTTAATTTAATATTAAATATATTTAATTCCATCCTCCCTCTCCCCTTATTTTAATTTAATATTAAATATATTTAATTCCATCCTCCCTCCCCCTATTTTAATTTAATATTAAATATATTTAATTCCATCCTCCCTCCCCCTTATTTTAATTTAATATTAAATATATTTAATTCCATCCTCCCCTCTCCCTTATTTTAATTTAATATTAAATATATTTAATTCCATCCTCCCTCTCCCCTTATTATAATCCAATATTAAATATATTTAATTCCATCCTCCCCTCCCCTTATTTTAATTTAATATTAAATATATTTAATTCCATCCTCCCCTCTCCCCTTATTTTAATTTAATATTAAATATATTTAATTCCATCCTCCCCCCTTAGCTTAATTTAATATTAAATATATTTAATTCCATCCTCCCCTCTCCCCTTATTTTAATTTAATATTAAATATATTTAATTCCATCCTCCCCCTCCCCTTATTTTAATTTAATATTAAATATATTTAATTCCATCCTCCCCTCCCCTTATTTTAATTTAATATTAAATATATTTAATTCCATCCTCCCCTCCCCTTATTTTAATTTAATATTAAATATATTTAATTCAACCCTCCCCTCCTTATTTTAATTTAATATTAAATATATTTAATTCCATCCTCCCCTCTCCCCTTATTTTAATTTAATATTAAATATATTTAATTCCATCCTCCCCCTCTCCCTTATTTTAATTTAATATTAAATATATTTAATTCCATCCTCCCTCCCCTTATTTTAATTTAATATTAAATATATTTAATTCCATCCTCCCTCCCCTTATTTTAATTTAATATTAAATATATTTAATTCCATCCTCCCTCTCCCGTTATTTTAATTTAATATTAAATATATTTAATTGCATCCTCACCTCCCCCTTATTTTAATGTATCCCATCTCCCCTTATTTCATCTTTAAATGTATTTAATTTTATATTTAATACATGAGGGGAGATGGGGGGAGGGAATGAGGAGCCCCCCTGAGGAGCCCCCTGCTTCGGCCTACCTTTTCCAAACGCGCAGGATCCAGGAGTACCCGGACGACGAGAGAGGCGACGACCGACTGAGTCGAAGAAGGTCCTAATAGCGTCTGTGGGCCTCAGCAATCCCGTAGTAGAGTAGCCGAAGAATATCGCGAGAATACGCAATCCACACGGGATTTCGCTGTCAACGCCGGCGTGATCTCGCGTTGACAGCGAAATCCCATGTGGATTGCGTATTCTCACGATACTTGCTCCGAACCCAGAAGTAGGTATTATTTTAAATTTTTATTATTTATTTTATTTTTCAATTTTTATTTTTTTATTAAAAAGCTTAGGGGGGCGGAGGGAAGGGGCTGGGGGGGCCTTATACGGCCCCCGGGCCGCCAGTTGGACAGCCCTGGCTTAAACAAAGGAGATAAAGGAACTTGTAAACAGGAAATTACCTTTCTGAGTGTTTACATTGATGCCAGTCAAAGGGGTGGTGTTTGGCATGCAGGGTGAATGAAAACGACCCCCCCCCCTTCTTAACCCCTTCTTGAGGTAATCTGCTAAAGGCAATAAGGAAAGGAATCCCTCATTCTAATCTATTTTAGGCTAACTACTCCTCATTGAGGACTGGAGACTTGTGCAGTCAGGGATGAAACCCAACAGTTTTCCATGTCTAGAATATCTGAAAATTGAGGCCACATCTTAGCCAACTCTTAGCCAACTCTCAGGATGAGACTGATAATTGTATTCCTGACCCATGACTCATTCCTCATCCGTTCATTGTTCTCTTGGATGATAAATAGTGGGCCAAGTTTCTTGTTTTGAAAAGAGTATTTCCTCTTTCACGCTTTGCCTGGATCAATGTCCGTTTTGGCTCGGAGATGGGTTTAGTCCCCTTTAGGGCATATGATCAGTTTGCATACATGAACCATATTTTCACAATGACCCTCCTTTTTTAGCCTCGGAAACTGGAAAAATGGTCAAAATAATTCTCATTTGCTCTAGCCATCTAGTCAATATTTTTGGTATACCTTTTGGTATCTCCCTTCCTACCACAGGAAGGAAGAGAATAAGGGCAAAGACCTTATCTTACACCCTAGGATCATGGCAGACTGGAATTTACTGAAACACAAACTAAAAGTTTTCTTTGGTCTGTGTTAGCCAAAACAGGAAATAATAGATTAAGTAAGGCCTTTTTTCTGCAACTCAGAAAACCAGTTTGACCAATTTGGGAGGCCTGGCCTAGACAAACAAAAGCCCAGGACCACCCCTTCTTTCATTATTCCTCCTTCTTCGCCCTCATTGACTGGGGCCATGCCCAGGGACCGCCTGTGCCCCGCCTGCAAGTGATGACATCTGCCAATCAGCAGCGGGGGCGGGAAGAGGAAAATTTAAATGTGTAACCCCATATAAGGCATGCTTTACCAATGTAACTCTATGACAGCTTTGCAGTTTCAAGGAATTTGCAGCTCTCATCCTCTTGCTAGCGAACGGAATTTGGGGGTCTTGCCATGAAGGCAGACCGGCTAGACCCACCAAAGAGGGCCCATGTCAAACCTGGTGAGAAAGGAAGCAACCAATCCCATATTTTTCCTAAAATGTCTCAATTTAACAGATCTCACCAAAGTCTGAAGAGGGAGCCATTGAGGTTTTATTCAGCCCAGCTGGAAGGGATTACAGCCGCAAAACATTCGCCCATGCTGCAAATACAGTTACATTGGTAAACATTCCTTATATAGAGCCCAATTTCCCTCTTCCCGCCCCCTGGCTGGCCCACTGCTGATTGGCAGATGTCATCACTTGCAGGAGGGGCACAGGAAGTTCTTGTGAGTGGCTCCAGCCAATGAGAGTGGAGAAGGAGGAATAATGAGAGGAAAGGGTGGTTCTGAGGGTGGGCTTTTGCCCAGGCTTCCCAAACCAGTTTTTTCTGAGTTGCAGACAAATCCCTTATTTCCTGTTCTGGCCAAGCACAGACCAAAAATCCTTTTAAGTGGGTTTCAGTAAAATGGAGGGTAAACAAAGAGAATTCCAGCTTGCCATTATAGGATTGTGAAAAGGAGATATGGTTTGCATAGCTGGTTTCGGGTCTCTGGAGAAACCCTTTTGTGATGTGTAACAAAATATTGCCAAAACGGCTTATGGGTCCCTGGCAGGCTAATCTTAGAAGCCAGTTTTCCATAGCCAGGTGATAATCTGTTGGGGGCTCCTGGACAGATTTCACCTATTGTTTATGCAATGTCTTTGATTGAAGCCAGAGATAAGGAACTTCCTGACCCAAGGGTGTGAGTTTCTCTTGAGCCAGGGTGTGTGTTGGTTCATGAAAAGGTGACCCTTCATATTTCATTTCATAGGGGGACACAGGAGAGTAAAACATATAGAAAATACATTCAAGTAATAGGAACCATATTTCATATCAACCCATCCCACCCCCATCCCACAGTTCATATGTGGGTATATGTACTGGGAGAGAGTTCATATGTTCTTGGAAAGAGTCTTTGAGGCACTGGATTTGGGAAAAGTTCATGAAAATAAGTCTTGGAGATCAATTGAAAAAGCATGTGCAGAGGGAAAAGTCTTGTCCTTGGAGGTTTGTTTTATTGGAGGATTAGCCACAATGTTAGGAGAGAGGAAAGGAAAGCAAAACAGGAACATATCTTTGGAGACTGCTGCTGTAACCACACTACCCAGCCATGCTGGTCCAATGGACATTTTTGGAACTGTGGAACTCTCTGCTGCAGGCCAATGAAACAGGGGCTCTGGGGCTCGACTTCACTCTCAGCTGGGCAGAATAAATTTCGATGGCTTCTACTTTCGGTGTTGGTGAGATGATTTGGCCTGGGGTTCAGGGACTGGGGGAATCTGTGTTCTCTAGCTCACCAAGGCTTAAAAGAACCCTCTTTGGGGGTCTGGGCTCTGCCAGGTGGAGGGCAGAACCGACCCAAATATAGCTCGTTAACAACCTGGCTAAGCCTTTGTGCTGGAAATAGGCAGAGAGCCTATAGTTTAGTAAAGTACCTCAGGAAAAGCAGTTGTCTGTTTATGATTGCTAAGTTGTTGTTGTGGTTTTTAAAAAGTAATTTTTATTAAGGTTTTCTAATACAATATTTATAAAAGCTAGAAATAGGGATTGGGGAGAGGGAGGACCCAGGAATCTTGGTAGGAATGAAGGAGAATTGGAAGGGAGAAGAAAAAGATAGTGGTTGGGGTTGGTTAAAAAAGGCATCTGGGTAGGAAAAAAGGGGGAGATGGGTGGTCAGAGAAGATAGAAAAGGGGGGTTCTGTTGACTTCCATCTTCTTTCTTCAGTGGTTGATTCTTAAAAATTAATTATATATTCTTCATTACTATAGTCACTTCCTATCATCAGTCTATATTTCTTTCTCTTCATTGTTTGTTTAAAATTTTATTTAATTCTTAAGGGTTTCCTCGGGTCTTCATATGATCTATAAATAATGTCCAGTCTGTTCTTTTTAATGCTTTACCCTCTACATCATTCAAGTAGAAGGTAAGCTTGTCCATATCCATTATTTCCCGGACTTTACTCTCCCATTCATCGATACTTGGTATCTCTTTGTCTTTCCATTTTCTTGCAAATACAATTCTTGCAGCTGTAGTCATGTAAATGAATAACTTTTCCAAATTCTCATCTGGGATTTCCTCTTCATTTGTTAGTCCTAATAGGTAGAACTCTGGTTTCATTTCCATGGCGGTGTGGAGTACTTTCTGAATATTATCATGTATTAATTTCCAATATTTCCTTGCGTCTCGGCATGTCCACCACATGTGGAAAAAAGTTCCGGCCTGGGTTTCACATTTCCAGCACTTGTTTTGAGTGTCCTTATACATTAACCCTAATTTTTGTGGTGTCATATACCAGGGCTGTCCAACTTCTACCGGCCCAAGGGCCTGAATTCCGGTCACTGATGACCTGGGGGGCCGAAGGGTCTGCCCCCGCCCCACCCCGGCTCCACCCCAGGCTCCACCCCCGCCCCTCCCCCGGCTCCAATTTACTTACAATTCATAAGGGGCATCCATACAATCAAATATAATCTTTTACTAAGAGGAAATGCAGGGTGGGAATTCATAAGGGGCATCCATACAATCAAATATAATCTTTTACTAAGGGGAAATGCAGGGTGGGAATTCATAAGGGGCATCCATACAATCAAATATAATCTTTTACTAAGGGGAAATGCAGGGTGGGAATTCATTAGGGGCATCCATACAATCAAATATAATCTTTTACTAAGGGGATATGCAGGGAGGGAATTCATAAGGGGCACCCATACAATCAAATATAATCTTTTACTAAGGGGAAATGCAGGGAGGGAATTCATAAGGGCATCCATACAATCAAATATAATCTTTAACTATGGGAAATGCAGGGTGGGAATACATAAGGGGCATCCATACAATCAAATATAATCTTTTACTAAGGGAAATGCAGGGTGGGAATTCATAAGGGGCATCCATACAATCAAATATAATCTTTTACTAAGGGAAATGCAGGGTGGGAATTCATAAGGGGCATCCATACAATCAAATATAATCTTTTACTAGGGGAAATGCAGGGTGGGAATTCATAAGGGGCATCCATACAATCAAATATAATCTTTTACTAAGGGGAAATGCAGGGTGGGAATACATAAGGGGCATCCATACAATCAAATATAATCTTTACTAAGGGGAAATGCAGGGAGGGAATACATAAGGGGCATCCATACACAATTACATAATAATAACATAAAGGTTAGCCTACCTTCCCAAACGCGCAGGATCCAGGAGTAGCCGGACCACAAGCAGAGGCGACGACCGACCAAGGCAGCAACCGAGAAGGTCCAAATCGCGTCTGTGTAGGCCGCAGGGATTAAGTAGCCGAGATCTCGGCTACAGGAGTATTGCGAGACTACGGAAGCCACATGGGATTTTGCTCTCAACGCAGGCATGATCTTGCGTTGAGAGCGAAATACCGTGTGGCTTCCGTAGTCTCACGATACTTGCCCGGGAACCCGGAAGTGGGCAATTTTAAAAAATATTATTATTTTATTTATTTTTTATTTTTTATTTTTTATTTTTATTAAAAAGCTTGAGGGCCGCAGGGAAAGGGCTGGGGGGGCCGTATAAGGCCCCCGGGCCGCCAGTTGGGCAGCCCTGTCATATACCAATGGAAGAACATCTTATACCAACTTTCTTTCGAATCCATTGCATATGTGTATTTTAATTTCCTTCTGCAAATTCTCTCCCATTCTTGTAATTTAATCGGTTGGCCAATGTTTCTAGCCTATTTGACCATGCAAATCTTCACCAATTCTGTCTCTGTTGACCATTCCAGCAGTTTCAAATACACTTTTGTTATTTGCTTCTTTTCACTTTTCAATAAAGTTTTCCAGAAGTCTCCTTTTTCTGTAAATCCTAACTGCTCATCTTTCTTAAAGCATTCCTTTATATGTAGAAATTGAAGCCATGTTAAGGTCTTGTATTGAGCCTGGAATTGATCTTTTGTCTTCAAGCGTCTTTTCCCTTCACTTTTCATTGTGAGATCATCATATGTTGGCCACTCTTTCCAGCCCAACAGTCTTCTTTGCTTTGCTTCTATGGGTGACTACTAAGTTGTTGAGTAGAAAGTACAATTAAGAAACATAACCGTGTACCTCAGTGGTTCTCAACCTTCCTAATGTGGTGACCCCTTAATACAGTTCCTCATGTTGTGGTGAACCCCAAACATAACATTATTTCCGTTGCTACTTCATAACTGTAATTTTGGTCCTGTTATGAATCGTAATGTAAATATCTGATATGCCAGGTGTATTTTCACTCACTGGACCACATTTGACACAAATACCCGATATGCCCAAATTAGAATACTGGTTGGGGTGGGGGGTGGGGCATTGATTTTGTACTTTGGGAGTTGTAGTTGCTGGGATTTATAGTTAACCTACAATCAAAGAGCATTCTGGACTTCACCAGTGATAGAATTGAACCAAACTTGACACACAGAACTCCCATGACCAACAGAAAATACTGGAAGGGTTTGGTGGGCTATGACCTTGAGTTTTGGAGTTGTAGTTCTTCTACATCCTGAGAGCATTGTGGACTCAAACAATGATGGATTTAGACCAAACTTGGCAAGAATATTCAATGTGCCCAAATATGAACACTGGTGGAGTTTGGGAAAAGAGACTTGATATTTGGGAGTTGTAGTTGCTGGGGTTTATAGTTCATCTACAATTTAAGAGCATTCTGAATCCCACCAATGATAAAATTGGGCCAAATTTCTCACACAGAACCTCCATGACCAATAGAAAATACTGCGTTTTCTGGTGATCTTTGGCGACCCCTCTGACACCCCCTCGCGACCCCCCCCCCCAGGGGTCCCGACCCCCAGGTTGAGAAACACTGGTGTACCTCCATCATTTTGAATATTGTAACCACAAGATTCGTGCCTCTAAAAGAGATTTAAGGAATTGTAACCAACTAAGCAGATACACCTCTGAAACCTCTACGCTTTGAAACATTGTAATTGAAATAAACTGTTAAAGTTTCTTTGCTACAAATCTCTCTCTCTCTCTGTGACATCATTTCAAAACACAAGCTTCCAAATAAACCCCTCACCAGGCCCGGATTAAAGGCTTCTGCCGCCCTAGGCCACACTCTCTAAATCCCGCCGCCCCGGGGGGTGGGGCTGCGGCCGCTTGAGTGGGCGGGGCCTCTTGCGGGGGCGGAGCCGGCATGAGGGAAAAGGAGCTGGGAGAAGCCTTGCCGCCGCCGCACCGCACCTAGGGCGCCGGACGTGCCTTCCCCCGCTGCCTCCCGTGCAAGCGGGGGAAGGGAGGAGGGCCGGGCGGAGCCAGCGTGAGGGAAAAGGAGCTGGGGGAAGTCCCGCCCCTAGGGCGACTCACGCGGTTTTCACCGCCCCACTCGCCCGTGCCCCAAACACGGCGGGCGGCGGCGGCGAAAACCGCGTGAGTCTCCCTAGGGGCGGGACTTCCAGCGGCGCCTTCTCCCTCTCGCCGGTTCCCCCCCTCCCTTCACTGAAGGGAGGAGGGGCAGAGCCGCTGCCAGCGAGAGGGAGAAGGCACCGCCAGAAGTTTTGCCCCTAGGGCGACTCACGCGGCTTCCCCCGCCACCGCCCTGTTCGTGTTTGGGGCATGGGCGAGCGGGGCAGTGGCGGGGGAAGCCGCGTGAGTCTCCCTAGGGGCGGGACTTCCAGTGGCACCTTCTCCCTCACGCCGGTTCTGCTCCCTCCCTTCACTGAAGGGAGGAGGGGCGGAGCCGCTGCCGGCCTGAGGGGAGAAGGCGCCGCCGGAAGTCCCACCCCTAGGGAGACTCACGCGGCTTCCCCCACCGCCACTGCGCTCGCACCGGCGCCACCTGCCTTCACTGAAGGAAGGAGTGGCGCCCGCCCGCGCGAGCGGGGCGGCGGCGGGGGAAGCCGCGTGAGTCTCCCTAAGGGCGGCGGTGGGGGAATCCGCGTGAGTCTCCCTAGGGGCGGCAGGACTTACACTCACTCCTTCCTTCAGGCCCGGAAATGCCACCCCTGAATCTGCCGCCTGAGACCATGGCCTCAGGTGGCCTTATGGGTAATCCGGGCCTGCCCCTCACATCTGGTGGCCAAGAATTACATGGTGGCAGCTTGAGTATCTATGTGGAGGGCAGATTTTAGGAAGAGGCCTTTTGAAGTAGCAGCCTCTTCACACAACTGACTTTTACCACAACTTGCTGTCAAATCTGCCTTCATAAATCAGTGGACATAAGTTTTAAAATTTGAGATTGAAGCATGCTTTTTTGCACTTGGTAACAAATCTTTTATGCTTACAATTGATTGCCTTTTAAAATCCATTTATTTATTTACTACCGTAGCTTGGGGACTCGGCGGTGCCTGTGTTGTTTGAGAAAGGCATTGTTTGTTTTGGGAAGTTTGGTAATACCACTTAAGTTTGGTCCAGATCCATCACTGGCTGTGTTCTGTGCTCCCTGGATAAGGGTGAATTACAACTCCCATATTCTCAAGGCAATCACTGTCACAGTAAGTCATAGCACAGTGGTGCTCAAACTTTCTAATGCCGTGAGCCCTAAATAAACCCCCAACCATATTTGGTGACCCCCAACCATATTTTCGTTGCTTCTTCATAAATAATTTTGCTACTCTTCTAAATTCTAAGGCAAATATCTAATATGCAGGATGTATTTTCATTGTTATGAATTGAATATAATTAAAGCATAGTGATTAATCACAAAAACAATATGTTGGGGGGGGGTATGGACCACGGATGATGGGATTTCCAGTACCTTTGACTAATTCAGCTCTGATTTCTACAGCCGAGACCCCATGAATGACAGACCTGGGCCAAACGTGGCACACAGAACCTCAATGACCAACAGAAAATACTGGAGGGGTTTGGGAGGAATTGACAGTGATTTAGTGGAGATGTAGTTCACCTACATTTGGACAGCACTCTGAACCCAAACAACCCTGGATCTGGACCAAATTTGGCACAAATACTCAATATGCCCAAATTTGAATACTGTCGGGGTTGGGTGGGATTGATTTTGTCATTTGGGAGTTGTAGCTCCTGGGATTTGTAGTTCACCTATAATCAAAGAGCATTTTAAACTCCCAACAGCAATGGAATTGAACTAAACTTGAGCAATAGAAAATACCGGATCTTGGAAATTGGGAGCTGCTTGCATTTTCCTTCATGCCATGGCCATCTCCCAGGAGGCACCTGCAAATGCCGCAGCAACTCAGGGGGCGTTTGCAGACGCTGAGGCTTTCCTTTTCCACTGGACCAACTGGCAGGCGCACACTCGCAACTGCGCGACTGTCTCAGCCTGCCAGTTGGAATCCCTGGGCAGGCATTGCTTGGAAACCGCAGTGTGCTTACCCATACCTTTCCTCTCCCCAACTCCACCCACGGTGCAGTCCCGTATCGCCCCTTCCTTCCAAGGGACCCGTTGGATTGGAAGGAGCGATACAGGACTGCGCCGTGGGTGGAGTTGAGCAGTGGAAGGGCGCGCGCTCTGGGGTTTCCAGGCAGTGCCTGCACGGGGTTTCCAACTGGCAGATGCACACTCGCATGCTTGCCAGTTGGAATCCCCCTTACAGGGCTTCAGTGCCCCCCAAATTCTCCTGAGCTACCCACCGCCCCCTTGGATTGCCTCACCGCCCACTAGGGGGCAGTATCGCCCACTTTGGGAATCACGGAGGTGGACTGTAATCTGTAACTTCCCAGCTAGACCAGTCTCATGCCTTGAGATTGCTGTGTGCCTTCAAGGTGTTTCTGACCTATGGAAACCTTAAGGTGAAACTATCACAGTGGGTTTCCTCTCAGCCGTCTCTTCTCCAGGCTAAACATACCCAGCTCCTTAGCTTCTTCCCCAAAGGGATTCATAGTTTCCAAACCTTTGATCCTTTTGGTTGCCCTTCTCTGGACACATCCCAGCTTCTCCGTTTGCTTCTTGAATTTAGTGCCCCGAGTTGGACTCCAAGTGACTCCAAGTGAGGTCTGACCAACTTACGAGGGTTGAATGAAAAGTAATGCCTCCACCTTCGTTACTTGGGTTTGGATGGGAATATTTTAATAAATCAAACTCAGAAATAATCCTTGGAATGTGCTCTTTAACTACCACACTGTTTTACATAGGTGAATACATAGGCTGTATGAATGTAATTGTATTTTAATGTATTTTAGTGTCAATGTTTGAGAGCTTTTATACTGTTTTTATACTGTGTTGTTATGAGGGCATCAAATTGTGCCTTTTGGAAGCCGCTCTGAGTCCCCCTCCGGGGGTTGAGAAGAGCGGGGTAAACTGCCGAAAATAAATAAAAATAAATAAATAAATTCACTTTTCCACATAATCACCAGACAATTGGATACATTTCTGCCAAGTTTTCTGAAGTCATCACGGAAGAAGTCGACACTCTGTTTCCACAACCAGCATCTCACAGTTCTCTCATCCTGGGTACCCATCGTGCACAGACCTTTCGATGGCCAAGCAAAGCAATGATGTGACCCACACGTTCTTGTGAAATGCCGATTATGCTTGAAATTTCTCTGAGTGATACCACGATCGTCCTCAATCAATCGGTCAACCTTTTGCTTGTGAAACTCAGTGGTTGCTGTCACAGGACATCCAACTCTTTGTTTGTCACACAAGTCAGATGTTCCCACATCAACGTCTTTAAACTTACTCGCCCCTAATGTCGCACAGTACTCGCATCAACACAATCACCATAAACAGCTTGCATTCTCTGATGAATCTCCTTTGGGGTGACACCTTCTGCTGTCAAGAATTCAATGACTGCACGTTGCTTAAGTCGCATTGACTGACCGTCTGCACAGGGTTCCATAGTTCGTACTTTAACAACACAACCGTTCAATGCTAAGGCTTCCCGGAACTGTAGAGGAGAGTCTACTGAACAAGCCAGTACCTGCCGCATACCAGAACTGCCATCTGTTGAGGAGTAACGAAGGTGGAGGCATTACTTTTCATTCAACCCTCGTATGTGAACAGACCACGATAGACCCATACTCACTTCCCTCTTGTTCCCATTTCAGTCACATAGCCCACCCTGCAACCTGTGACGTTTCAAGATGGTGATACCCCTAAAGACCCCATTGTGCCCCCTCTCCTTTAAGAAAAGGACACTTGAGGAGGCAATGTCATGAAAAATGCAGCAGCCTAGTCTTATATCTTTGTTTTTTGTTTTCTTTGCTTTCCCAGATGCCTTATCTGGAATACAGTTTCAGAAAGGTAAATTTCCAGTGATGGGCAAAAGTCGCAGGGGGGATATTAATGCTTGTCTCACCGTATTTTAATGATATCCCTTCCTTAGCCACCTGTTCCACTCCTTTGTGTTTCTATTGGTTGTGGTAACTTGCATATTCATAAGAGTTCTTTTGCATGCTATATTTCTTTTTTTTTTAAGAGCAGCGAGGAGTGAATGATACTGTTTTGGTTCCCAATACTTAGGAAAAAATGGGGTGATAAGGAATGGTGATAATAATAACGATATTGTTCTGTTACGTCTCATTAAAAAGAAGCCAACTCAAGGATTGAAATAAATATGCTCACAACCTCTGAGGATGCTTGCCATAGATGCAGGCGAAACGTCAGGAGAGAATGCTTCTAGAACATGGCCATATAGCCCGAAAAACCTACAACAACCTTATAAATATGCCGCATCTAATGTTACAATGGTCAGAAATTAGACCAGGGAAATAGGAAAAATATTGGGATATTAAAAATGGAACAAAAGTCAGAACCTCAAGCAGCCTGTTTTTTTGACCAGCACTGAAGACCCTTTTTTATTTAAGGAGTCATTTGGTTCTTACTGTGTTGAAGTGGATGGAGCTTTGAAGGGAAATGTTTTTATTTGATGACGTGTTTTGTGTTTTTTCAATCATACTAGATTTAATTGTGTTTTAATTTTTTGTTACCAGTTTTTATATTGTCTATTTAAAATGTATGCTTCCTTTAATTCCATGCTGGGAGATGGGCAGAATATAAATTAAAGAACGTAACGCAATGTGATTTCTGTGTTGATGTGTACTGTAGAATTGATGCAGTTGGATACCCCTTTAACTCCCATTGCTCAATAGTATGCAATTCTGGAATTTGTAGTTTCATTTGGTCCTCACACTTTACTAGCAAAAACTGCAGGTGCCTCACCAAACTAGAATTCCCAGTATTGAGTACAGTTACAGTTAATGTGGTATCAATAATACTATTACAGTTAATGTGGTATCAATAATCTCTCTCTCGGCATTACTTCGCGAACGAAGATTCAGGAAGGACTCATCCCACGCTTTTTACAAGCGCATTGATGACTAAAAAGGCCAATCTGAGATAGGCAAGTTCGGTTGCAGAAAGCACAGCAGAAAGTCTCCTTGGGTGATGTTGTTTCCAAGTTGCGGTTTTTTCTGTGTTGTCGTTTCTCTTCGAGACCCATTTGCCGTGTCTTCTCGAAAGAGGCCGCAGCATTGTGGATAGTGCATCTCCATGCCTCCCGATGTGAGGCCAGGGTGGACCATTGTTGGCGATCAATCTGGCCGAGCCTAAGATGTTGTTTCAGGGAGTCCTTATATCCCTTTTGGGGGGCGCCTCTCTTGCGCTGACCCGTGGCAAGTTCACCATAGAGTAGTATCTTTGGGAGGCGGTGGTCCTCCATCCTAGAGACGTGCCCTGCCCAGCGCAGCTGTGTTCTCAATAGCATGGCCTCAATGCTGGTGATCCCTGCTTGCTCAAGGACAGCAACGTTCATCACATAGTCGGTCCAGTGTATATTTAGGATTGTGCAAAGACAGCGCTGATGAAAGCGTTCAAGGAGTTGTAGGTGTTGGCGATAGGTGACCCATGTTTCAGACCCATAGAGGAGAATAGACAGTATGATAGCTCTGTACACACTGATTTTGGTGCTTTGCCTCAGGTGCTTGTTGCTCCAGACTCTTTTGTGAAGCCTTCCGAATGCACTATATGCCTTTGCTAATCTGTGATCTATCTCTTTATCAATCTTGGCGTCTGAAGAGATGATGCTTCCCAGGTAGGTGAACTGCTGAATGGACTTAAGCACAGATTTGCCTATGCTGATGTGATGGTATTCTTCCTGTGGTGCGGGCTGGTAGAGGACTTCCCTTTTCTTCAGGCTGACTTCCAGCCCAAACAGCTCTGCAGCTGTTGCAAAGCAGGATGTGAGGCGCTGCAGGGCTGCTTCTGAATGGGCGACAAGGGCAGCATCGTCAGCAAAAAGCAGCTCACGGACTAGATAGTTTAGAGTCTTAGTGCGAGCCCTCAGACGGCTTAAGTTGAACAAGCTACCCTCAGTACGACAGCGTATATATATGCCGTCTTCTTCTTCGAGGTCTGCCGTAGCCCTTTGGAGCATCATGCTGAGGAAGATTGTAAATAGGGTTGGTGCAAGAACACAACTTTGTTTCACTCCATTAGTTATTAGAAAGGGCTCCGAGAGGGCATCGCCGTATCTCCCCCACTGCAAGGGGGCGCCAATGGAGAGGGTATCAATAATACTATTACAGTTAATGTGGTATCAATAATACTAATACTAATGCACTTTATTTATATTCCGCCCTTCTCCCCGGGGACTCAGAGCAGATTACAGCATTTTACTTACATAGGCAAACATTCCATGCCTTTACAATTATATACAACTAGCTGTACCCGGCCACGCGCTGCTGTGGCAAAGAACAACAGCAACATCCCTTCTTGTCTTTCGTTCTTGCTCTCCCCGTCTCCCTCATCCTTCAGCTTTTTCCTTCTCTTTGTCCTCCTTCCTTCCATCTTTTCTTTCTCTCCTTTCCCCCTATTCTTTCCTTTTCTCTATCACTCCTCCTTCCCTTTCTTTCCCTCCCTAAGTTTCCTTCCTCCCTTTATTTCCTTTATTTTTCTCTTCCCCTCACCAGCGTCACCCTCCTGTATAGCCTTTTATTAACTTTGTCTTTGCTTTGTAGTCTCTTCTTCCTTCCTGTGGTACCTTTTTCTTTCCTTCCTTCCTTCCCTCCTCTCCTCTCTTACCTTTCTCCCCGCTTTCCTCTTTCATTCCTTCGCCTTTCCCCTCCCTCCTTTCTTCTTTTCTTCCTTCCTGTCGGTTCGCCTTCCTTCCTTCGTTCCCTCTTTCACTTTTTCATGCCTTTAATGTTTGTGTCCTTTCTGCTGTCTCTTCTTCCTTCCTTGGGTATCTCTTTCCCAGGCCTGGATCAGGCCCTTTTGCCGCCCAAGGCCAAAGGGTCTGCCTCCGCCCCTCCATGGCTCCGCCCCTCCCCGCCCCCGGCTCTGCCCCTCCCCGCCCCCGGCTCTGCCCCTCCCCACCCCCGGCTTTGCCCCTCTCCTCCCCCAGCTCCGCCCCTCTCTGCCCCCGGCTCCGCCCCTCCCTGCCCTCGGCTCCACCCCTCCCCTCCCCCGGCTCTGCCCCTCCCCACCCCCGGCTCTGCCCCTCCTCGCCCCCGCCCCTCCCTGCCCCCGCCTCCTCACCGGATTGAAGGAAGGAGGGTGGGATGAGGAGGAGAAAGAGGCGCCCTCCCGCCGCGCTTCCTGCGCACCGCCCACCCCTTTTTGGATCGGCTTTAGGTGAGAGGGCAGATTGGCTCCACGCTGGCGAGGAGGGGCGGAGTCAGGGGTGGAGCCGATCCTCCCTCCCTCCTAAAGCAGAGCCAAGGGGAACAGAGCAAAGGGAGGGGGCGGCCGCGCATGCGCCCTTTAAAAAAAATCGATTTTTAAAATTTTTTGGGGGGGGATTTTCTTTTAATTTTGGGGGGGTCCGGATCTGCTGCCCCCCACAAAAGTGCTGCCCGAGGCCATTGCCTAGGGTGGCCTTATGGGTAATCCGGGCCTGCTCTTTCCTTCTTTCTTCCCTTGCTTCCCTCCTTCCTTCTTTCTGTCACAACGCGGGTCCTGGCCCTGCCCCTTAATCACACACACACAGACAATGTCAATTAACTATTTATTAAGCACAATTATTAGCAGGTGAAAAAGGTAAAATGTCCAAAAGTAATTAGATCAATTAGTCCACGGTAAGCAGTAATTAAGGATCAAAAGTAAATCCAAAAAGCAGGGAATCTCTCAAAAGCAAGGTCCATAAAAACAAAGCGAATCAATCCAAAGCAACTTAGTCCGTAGGCAAACAAGGCAATCCAAGGTACAGGGTATAAACAAGGTCTCAAGGTAGTACTTGGCAAGGTGAGCCAAACTATGGCTTCCAGGAACAGCAGACCACCGATGCGTCTGTCCAGCAATGACGTGGCCGCTCAACTGAGGAACTTTCCCACAGAGTGTATACTTAATTCCCACACTTGTGAGACCAGCGCCTCTCCAGGCTCTGCTTCCAATCTTTTCGAGTCGCCACAATACTACTACTCTGGTCGAAGCTTCTCGCAGGCTCAGCGCCATCTGGCCCGTTATCTTCCTGGGAAAGTGCCTCCAACTTGGTTTCCATCTCTTCCTCCGCAGCTGGTGGCAACAATCGCTCTTGAGAGCCGAAGCCTCCTGGTTTCTCATATTCGCAATCTGATCCGGAATCTAGCTGGCCTTCATCATCCGAATAAGCAGAAGGCCAGGTGTCATCCCATTGCAAACTGTCAGTCGGGGATGCAAGCCCATCAGCCCCTGCATCCCCTCCATCTTGGTCCAAAGCAATTGGGAGCCCCGGAGCGGCACCCCGCCCCCCCCCCGGCTGGAACGGAGGCTGGGTTGCTACACTTTCCCTCCCTCCTCTCTTACCTTCCCCTCCCCCTCCATCTTTCATTCCTTCCGTTGTCTTTGCCAAATAATCTTTTTTGTTTTTTTGCTTATTCTGATGATAAGTTTGTACCCACTCGCCTGATTCAGTCACGATTGTGTACACAGTTCGTAAAACCTTTAAAATGTCCATTAAATTGCCCAAATTTTGTACTAGTTTCTTCTTTTGTGGCAAGGCCGTCTACTCTAGCCTATAGGGTTGGAGAGGTTCGTTCGGAAGAGCCTGAAAGTTGGAAAAACTTCTGAAGTTTTGACTTTTGAAGCAGTTTTGAATCACGCAGGAAAAGTGGGGGGTTTGCTGGCTCTTCCTGTCAGAGGATTGCAAAAGAGTTAGATGCAAAAATAAGCCTAAACCAGTGTTTCCCAACCGCGGTGATGCGGCACACTAGTGTGCCGTGACGGACCTCCTGCTGTGCCGCGAGAAAAGCTCTCTGCCCCCCTTCCTCCCCCCTCCTGCCGAACTCCTGCTGCTTGGGGGAGGAAGAGGAAGGGCCGGGTGGCGGCGAAGAAAAAGAAGGGGCCGGGGCGCCGCCTCCTTCGGCCGTTTCCCCAACCAGCCTCCAATCCGCCATGGCTCCCGCCCCTCACTCAATAAAGCCGTGCGGAGGAGGAGCTCACCCACTGAAGCCCGTCCACCGCTCATGCTCCTCCTCGGTGGGAGAGCTGAAGCCGGGGGGAGGGGGCGGGGCATGGCATGGCCTGCCCTGCCCCTCCCCCGGCTTTGGCACTCCCAGCAGCTTCTCCACCCTTGAAGGGACATTGTGCTGGCTCTGCCACCACTGGCTTGGCACTGCCCCCTCAAGGCTGGAGAAGCTGTGGGATAGCTGAAGCGGGGAGGGGGCGGGGCATGGTGCAGGCTGGCTTTTCCCACTCCCCCAGCTTCAGCTATCCCACAGCTTCTCCAGCCTTGAGGGGGCAGTGCTAAGCCAGCGGTGGCAGAGCCAGCACAATGCTGGCTTGGCACTGTCCCCTCAAGGCTGGAGCAGTTGCTGGGAGTGCTGAAGTTGAGGGAGGGGCGGAGCCAGGCCACGCCATGCCCGCCCCTCCCCCAGCTTCAGCTATCCCACAGCTTCTCCAGCCTTGAGGGGGCAGTGCCAAGCCATTCTGGCAGGAAGGTAATGGCACTCCATGCAGTCATGCCGGCCACATGACCTTGGAAGTGTCTACGGACAATGCCAGCTCTTTGGCTTAAAAAATGCAGATGAGCACCAACCCCTAGAGTCGGACATGACTGGACTTAATGTTGGGGAAAACTTTTACCTTTTACTATTACCTCAGAATAGAGCTGCTGGAGTGGAAGGGGCTTCTGTCCCTTGAATGGTTCTGTGGAAGAGACCATGTCCGCAGGTGTTGCTTATGGCCTGTTTGTGTGACAAGAAACACCCACAGAATCTATTTCTTCTGCACAACAATCATTAAAGGGACATGACTCCTTTCCACCTGCTTCCTCAGAACAGTTTTGGAATAAAGGATTATGAAAAATGTATGAACTGAAAAATAAATATTACTCTTGGGTGTAGCATGAATGCGGTTTCCTACCACTTGAAGTGCCATGGCTCAATGCTATGGAATCCCCGGATTTGTAGTTTGTTGAGTCACCAGCCCTTTTTGGCAAAAAAGACTTTGCGGTACTATAAATCTCATGATTCCTTAGCAGTGAAGGTGGTTTCCAATTGCGTCAATTCTATAGTGTTGATGCCACCCTCAAAATAGAAGTTACATCCAGTTTATTATTTTATTTATTTAATATATCTGGCCTTTTCCCAGCATGGGATTGAGTCAAGGCAGCATACAACATTTTTTTAAAAGCAAATATTAAAACTCATAATTCGGCAGGCTCTTTTTCAGCAGGCATTTAACTCTTAGCCATTTTCTTCTGTATGCTGATAGTATTATTGTTTTAGTGTTCTGGTGTTTTATTATTTTAGTGCTATTTTATTGATTGTTATGTCTGCATGTTGTAAACCTGTTGTAAGTCAGACCTCGGCTTCACCTGCTAGCAGAGCTGTAGTAGGCGCTGAGTTATCTCCAGCTGAGAATGGAATGCAGTTGGGAGAGCCTAATGAGCTTTCAGACACTGGAGTGAGAAGGAAACAAAATGTAAGCAATTCCAGCTCTGAAGAGTTAGAGCAGAGGAAAGGATTCGGCAGGAACTTACAGCTTCTGCAGATTCAGTCATTTGGGGGTGTTTCTGGAGATGTGGAACTGGAGTCAGGAGATAGTGATACTGAGCTTGATTCAACGTTGGTAAAAGAAGTTCAGGATATATGTAATGCTGACTCCAGTAGTGAGACATTTATGGGGTTTGACAGTGACAAAGATTGGCCCTCTGATACTTCTGGGAATGATTGGGAAACACTGAGTTTGGAAAGATGCTGGGAGACTTGGAGAGACGCTGAAAGGCAGGCAACTGTTTCACCTAATCAAGAAGGGTGTGACTCTGATGCATCTGACCTTTAGTGTATAAATTGTGGGTCTGGGAAACAGGCCCTTGCGGCAGGCAAGGAGTTTTGTCTGGTGTCCTGTTGCCTTGGTGTCCTTTTTATCTTGGCATCCTGTTACCTTGACATCCTGATATCTGGTATCGTGTTCCTGACTACTCCTACAGCCGTGTTTCCTAGTGGTGGGGTTTGTCTCTACTGGATCTTCTCTCCTGTTGGACCTTGGATTGTCTCCTCATTTTCCTCCATCATTTCTCCTGCCCTTGACCTTGGACCAGTTACAGACTACGCGTTTTGGATCATCCCACAAAGGACATCGCAGAGGACGTCCCTGAGTTTGTCTTGGCTTCTCCTGCAGTGCTTTTTTTGGGCTTCCCTTGGGTTTTGTGGGTTTTTTGCCAGTTTGGCTAGTTTTTTGTTAGTCCCATTCCCATTCCTTGTAAAATAAACCTTTTGTTACCCCCTTATACACCTGGGCTTTGCTCTAATTGGCATCTGAATTACAACAAAACCACCCTGAGCCTGTTGGAAAGGGTGGTATATAAATTGAAATAATAAATAAATAAATAAAATAATAAAAAGTTGAAACAATTAAATCAAACTGATAGAAAAAACACAAGTTAAAACAGCATGGGTTTGGCTGACTGGCTAAACCTAAAGGACGCTTCCCAAAGACTCCTTCTCATCCTAGAGAGAAGTGGAAGCCAAGCTCTATGAGGAATAGCTGAGGAAGCTGGGTATGCTTAGCCTGGAGAAAAGAAAGCTAAGGGAGCATAACAGCCATTAGGCTCAGTTGATTTTAAAAAAAAGAAGGTTCAAAACTCGTTTCAGATGTAGGAGGCACTGGCGGTTCGATTCGGAATTGAATTCCAAATTTTTCCTTTTTTTTTAAGGAACTTTCCGAACTTTCCAAATTGCTTTGTTAATGGCAGACGTAATTGCGTAATACACGAAAAACTCTGAGCAAAAACTCTGGGCAAACTTCAGGGGATTCTCTCTCCCTAATTTTTAGACCACTCCTGACAAAATTTGCCACTGTGGTAGAAAACATTCTCCTCTGTCAGCATACTAAATTTCAACAAATTCAGATGATCCATAGGTTTTTGACATTTTTTAAAAAATAAGGTATATTAAAAGAAAAATAAATGAGATGCCTCCAGGATTCTTTATGGAAATGTCAAAAGGTAATAGGGAAACCCAATCCCCAAATTTTCTGACTGCAAGGAGAGGCCATTTTGGCTTTTTAAAGTTGATTTCACACCTTTAGGAAGGATAATACTTTGACTATATGGGATTTCTAGTGTCTCCTCAGCAAAAAAGGACACAAACAGCAGGGAGAGGCCTTTTTGGCTTTTTGAAGTTGACTTTAACAACTTAAGGAAGAATAATATTTTGACTATTTGGCAACGCTAAGCGAGAGAAGCTTCGGAAGGGCAAAGGGACTTCAGTTTTTCTTTAAAACTTCAAAATCACTTCAAAATGGTAATTTTTCCAATTTTAATCCAAATTACGAAGATTCTGGCCATACCTAACCATTCCTAATAGCCATGTTTAAATATTCGAAAAAATGTCACATTGAGAAGCGCACATGCTTGTTTCTTGCTGCTCTGGAGTCTAGGACATGTAGCAATGGATTCAAATCTTTAGGAAGAACTTTCTGACAGTAAGAGCTGTTTAACAGTGGAATAGGCTGCTGGTTTTGAGTGTGATGGAGTCCCCTTCTCCCAGGGTTTTTAAGCAGAGGCTGGATGGCCAATGGCATCTGTCGGGGGTGCCTTGATTATATGTTTCTGCATGGCAGGGGCTGGACTTGATGGCTCTTAGGTCTCATAGAATCATAGAGTTGGAAGAGACCTCATGGGCCACGCAGTCCAACCCCCTGCCAAGCAGGAAAATCGCATTCAAAGCACCCACGGCAGATGGCCATCCAGCCTCTGCTTAAAAGCCTCCAAAGAAGGAGCCTCCACCACATTTCGGGGCAGAGAGTTCCACTGCTAAACAGCTCTCACTGTCAGGAAGTTCTTCCTAATGTTCAGGTGGAATCTCCTTTCCTGTAGTTTGAGGCCATTGTTCCACGTCCTAGTGTCCAGGGCAGGGGTGCTCATTAGGTGGCTCACGATCGACTGGTCGATCCCGGGACCTTAGGAGGTCGATCCCAGCTGGATGGGGCGCTTCTGAGGGGGCGGAGCCAGGCCGCGCTAAGCCCCGCCCCCTCCCCAGCGTCAGCTCTTCCACAGCTTCTGCAGGCTAGAGGAGGGTAATGCCAAGCCAGTAGTGGCTATCTATGCCACCACTGGCTTGACATTACCCTCCCCTAGCCTGCAGAAGCTGCGGAAGCGCTAAAGCCAGAGGGGGAGGGGGCGGAGTCAGGCCGCACTAAGCCCTGCCCCCCTCCCTGGCTTCAGCGCTTCCACAGCTTCTGCAGGCTAGAGGAAGGTAATGCCAAGCCAGTAGTGGCTATCTATGCCACCACTGGCTTGGCCTTACCCTCCTCTAGCCTGCAGAAGCGCTAAAGCCAGAGGGGGAGGGGGCGGAGCCAGGCCACGCCAAGCCCCCTCCCCCTTCCCCCTGCTCCACCCTGCTTCTCTCTCAGTAGATCTTTCCGACTTGGTTTTATCATAAGTAGCTCACATGCCGAAAAAGTGTGGGCACCCCTGGTCCAGGGCAACAAGCTTGCTCCCTCCTCCCTGTGACTTCCGCTCACATATGGTCCTCATCATGTCTTCTCTTATCCTTCTCTTCTTCAGGCTAAACATGCCCAGCTCTTTAAGCCGCTCCTCATAGAGCTTGTTCTCCAGACCCTTGATTGCTAGCGAACAGAAATTTGGGGCGTCTTGCCATGAAGTCGGACCAGTTAGACCCACCAAAGAGAGTCTAAATGGCCTGGTGAGAAAGGAAGCAAACCAATCCCCATTCCCCTAAATTTCTCACCAGGTTGAAGAAAAGTTTTATTCATCCAGCTGGAATGAGGTACTAAGCGCGATTCTTTGTCCATGTTAGTACAAAGCAGACATGCAATACATACATTTTTATAGAAAAAAAAACAGAACTGCCCAGGTTCAAACTTCCTGCCCCAGGCTGGCCCGCTGCTGCTGATTAGCAGACGTCATCACTTGCAGGAAAGGCACAGGAGATTCTTGAGAGTGCCCCCAGCCAATGAGGGCGAAGGAGGAGGAATAATGAGAGACAAGGGTGGTTCTGAGCGTGCCAAAGATATGCAAGTTAGTCTGGACCTCATGACTGGCCCAGAACTTCCCAAACTGATTTTCCAAACTATTTTTCTTTTGTCTGAGGTGCAAATGAAGTCTTTTAATCCTAAATCCATGCTTTCCTGTCACATAGATGATAAAGAGATTTCCAGTTTTGCTAAGCCCCCTGGGGTCCAAAGCCAGGAAGCATCAGCCGTTGTGATGAATGAATTAACGATTCATGTTTGACCCTGGGGCCAGCGATTTCCCTAAGGGGCTTCAAGCCAGCCTGCTATTGTCTTTGTGTGAATCTGTTCCTTCCTGTGTGCTGGGAACACAGACTAATGTCTGATTTGAAATCTCAGTTATTTGGATGGTAAACAAATGAAAAAGCTGTCGTCAGATATCAGTTTCTAGGCTGGGAGGGATGACCATTATGAAATATTTAAAATTGTTTTGACTGTTCAATCAATAGTCCAAAGTAGGCGAAATCTCAGTGGCTTTGGTCTATTGATTGGCTAAAAACCAGTTTTGGCCCAAAGGGGAAAGGCCCTTCCGAAAGAGCTGGCTCCTGCTATTGTCATGCGATGAGGCTAGTGGATGGTGCGGAGGGGGCGTGACAATTGCCCCACGTGAGCAAGCCACACCCACAAATGATGACGTAAATACAGTTCTCGGAGTTGCAATTAATTGGCTTGCTCTACGCGTGGGGCAATCGTCACGCCCCCCTCCGCACCCGTATTTCGGAGCATCGTTTGAGGGTACGAACTAAAATGGAGAATACAATATTATATCAACATTTTTTGTTGGCAGGACACACACCGGAATCCTTTAAGTTTGCCGGCCTTGAGCGGGTTAAAATCTCAGTTCACTCTAATAATCATGACTCATTAATCAGAAGAGAAACCTGGTGGACCAATAATCTCCAAACAGAGTCTCCAGCCGGGTTAAACGAGCCCCTTCTCCTTCAACGCCCTTCTCATGTGAAATGTATACACGAGATGGGCCTGATATGTGTATTTAACATCACGGGGCGATGTGGTGAATTACCCTCCGGGTCCGCAGGAGCCATGGTGTATTGGGTCTACTCCTCACCTCGGTCGGTTAGCTGCCTCCCCCACGCCATTGTATGCAGAGAATGGGCATTGCATTATTGTTTATTGTTGTTGTTTATGTCTATAGGATATTTCTCCTGTGACGCTGCATTAGCATGATGTATAATTGAATTCCGCCGCTTGAAGAAGCCTTTTGGCGAAACGGATCGGGCCCTGCACTTCCACCGCCGCGGCCCCTCCTAGCATCCGTTTTGGCTCCGCATTGGGTTTATATTGGAACCCCTTCTCCCACGTCCGGACATTGGTCCTTATTGGTTGTGCTCAGAGACCTTTTGATGGTTACAAACTGGTTGCATTCCGGGACTTTGAGCAAACCCACAAGCTTGGACAGTTGAATTTAACTGTTTGCTTCTCTGCTCTCTGGTCTGTATTACTTTTCCTTATATGTATTGCTCGGGCTCACCATTGCATATTGCCTTTTGATTTTCAACGTGGTACATGTTTGGGATCCACCCCCGAATTGTATGCATTTCTGTGTATCTTCAAACTATGATATATTATCATTTAATGTTTATATACCAGCCTTGAACCTTTCAAATACAATTGATGTACCTTTAAATACATTTATTTAGTGAATGTCCTATATGTGTTGTATAGGTACTACTCTGCATTAGATCATTGTTTTGGTTTAGGAATGTAGGTCTGACAAAAAGCTGGGGTTACCTACACATGGCATTTCAACATTTTAAAATTACAGACAAAGGAAACACATAGGTAAAAACAAAGGGAATGGGGGGTACATTTAAGCATAAGGAGAAACATACCAACCCCCCTTCCTCTACCAAAGATTCATAAAGTTTATTGAAATCATGAGAGAGTTTATGAGGCTTTGAAAAGGGGAAAGTCAGTCTTTGGGAAGCCATGAGGCAAGCCATTGAGTCCAGGGAGCAGAGGAAGTCCATAAGTATGGAAGTTCATAGGCTTTCCCCCCCTTTTATTGGGCAACAAAGCAGTGGGAGAGAGTCTAGTTCAATCTTTTTCAACCAGTGTGCCTAGGCACACTCCTGTGCCTTTGCAGAGCTCCAGCTGTGCCTCCAGAAAAGCGTTTTGCCCCCCTTCCTTCCCCCCTCCTTTGCCGCCACTATTATTTTGTCCTCCTCCATGGGAGAAAAATCTTCGCTTAAGACGTTGGTATTAGGCTCTGTCCGCAGACGCCCCCTGCTGCGAGGGAAAAGCGTTATACAGCATGCAAAGGAGGAGAGGAGCCCAATGGGCGGCTCCAAAATGACGCCGCGTCATTTTGGAACCGTCTACTGGGCTCCTCTCCCCAAACAGATGGTGTAGCGGCAATCTGGAGTCCCAAAACTCCCAGGCAAATACCTCTGACTCTCAAGCGGCGACTTTCGTGCGGGCACAGGGACGGAAAAACACAACAATTGATACTGGTACAAATGAAGCCAACTTTATTTGCAAAACATCAGCTGACAGGGTCTGCCTAGCATAAAAGCTGCTAAGATGGCAGAGCCCCGAACAAATGCCAACACTCAGTTTTTATACATTCAATGGCGACAGACTCTTGATCCTGCCCATCTTCATAACTTGCAATAGGCTGGCACCCATGAACCCATTTCATTACCCAATTAATCAAAGCATTATTCTAGCATCTCACTTCTATTTGTTAAAATGCATGGCGTAGGTATTAATTCTCTTTCCCAGGCTATGTTATCTGCTTCTGACGCAGCGTGTTCCCAAAATGTTACAAATCTATGCAGCTTCTCCCTAGCATTCACAGGAAGGAGTCTCTAATTGCCATGCACACAATATTGTAAACACACGCACGTTGCTAGCATTCGGCCTATCAGGGCCGCTCTTATCTAGAAGGCACATGATGTTCCCTGGCAAATCACTGCTTGTGCCTTTGTACCAATCAGAGTAGCTTATACTCGTCATTATTACTTGGCAAGCTACCCCAGTATTCTGAAGCCTATACTGAGCAGCACTCTCTCCTAGCATTATTTCTGCTAAAAGCATCAATTCCCCTTCAATGGCAGCATGCAAAGGAGCAGAGGAGCCCAATGGGCGGCTCCAAATGGCACCGCGTCATTTTGGAGCCGCCCACTTGCGGATAACTTTTGGAACCGCCCACTTGCGCTCCTCTCCTCCCTCGCATGCTGCCCTCTGTTTGTGGATAACTCCTATATATTGAACTTCTATATATTGCAGGTTATCCAGTACAGAGCCTAATCCAACGCGGTAAGGGAAGATTTTTCCTTTTTCTCCCATGGAGGTGCCAACATCATGTGGGTGCCAAACTGTACTCCGTGTGTTTCAAATTCACTATATTGACACATTAACTTTATAAAACTTTTGTAATTGTGCATATTGCTAGTTTCACTATATTATTATTATTTTGCCTACTCTTTGTCCCCTGCATATGCAGCCTGTTGTGAAAAAGAGGTGCCGAAATGCCATAAAACATTTTGTGTCATTTTGGTTGGTGGTGTGCCCCAGGATTTTGTAAATGTAAAAAATGTGCCTCGGCTCAAAAAAGGTTGGGAAACACTGGTCTAGAGTATGGAAGGTCTTTAGTACTTAGTAAACTATAGATCCATGGGATGATCATGGAGTAAAACTGAGTTCAGAAAATCGTATCTGATGTGGGGAGGGCCTTGAGGCCAGCCTCTGGAAATAGCGCCTTCGCATCAGCGGGATCTCAAATATTGGCTGCAATTGTAGCTTGGCGGCTTGCAATGAGCACCCAGGATCTAGGGCGCAGTCTGAAAGAGATCTGTCATGGGGCATTGCCTGCCCTTCATGGAGGAGAAAGTTCTGGCGGCCATATTTGTGGCATTTCTCTTTAGCCTCCTTCTTCACCAATGAGCCGCCATCTTGAGGCCAACGGTAAGTTCCAAAAAGCCGTTGAGAATGGGGTGGGTTTTTTTGAAACTATTTGAGTGTGGGGTAAATTCAGATCTGCGAGTCCCACTGTTCCAAAAATGGGTAAAAATCTCATAATTTCACATGCCTGAGTCAGTGGCCCAAAGACGAAGAGGCCACTGAGGCTTTTAGATATAACTAGCTGTACCCGCACGCGTTGCTGTGCCCTATTTAGGAGATGCAAGAAAGTCTGAGTATGTAAGGGTTGGAAATGATGTTACTTACGGTCTTGGTGGGGTCATGGCTGTGTCGTTGTGGGTTGTTCTGGTGGGTGGGATGTTGAAGTCCTGTGGAGTTGTCGGTGTGGAGAAGAGTGTGTGGTGTTGAGTGTGTAGTTTGTTGTTGTGAGTGTGCAGTGGTAGTGTGGTGTGGATGTATGGTGTGTATGTGGGGTGTGTTAGTTGGTTGTACTGTGCAGGTTTCTGTTTAGCAGTGGTATGTATGCATTGTGTGTGTTGTGTGTGAGTTGTGTAGTGGGTCTGGAGAGGTAGGCATCGTGAGTTGTGTGGCTGTCATGTTGTGGGGGTGGTGTTTGTTAAGTGGAGGATTGGTGGTGTGTGTTTGGGATGGTGCATGGAGAAGAGTGTGTGGTGTTGAGTGTTTAGTTTGTTGTTGTGAGTGTGCAGTGGTAGTGTGTTGTGGATATATGGTGTGTATGTGGGGTGTGTTAGTTGGTTGTACTGTGCTGATTTCTTTTTAGCAGTGGTATGTATGCGTTGTGTGTGTTGTGTGTCTGTTGTGTTGTGGGTCTCTAGAGGTAAGTATCGCGAGTTGTGTGGCTGTCATGTTGTGGGTGTGGCGTTTGTTAAGTGAGTGTCTTTCGTTGTGGGTGTCTTTTGTCCTGTGAGTGGTATGTATGTGCTCTGTGCACATAGTTGTGTATCTTCTGCATATTGGCGTTGTGTGGTATTTTGTGCTGGCTTGGTCTTTTGGATTGTGTTTCTCAAGTGTGGTTGTGAGAGTTGTAGTGTCTGGAGGAGTGTGTGGTGTTTTTTTGTTGATTTTGTTGTTGTGATTGTGTGGCTGGTCGTACCGTGGTCAGTGGTGATTACCAGTGGTTAGTTTTCGTGGTTTGGCCAGTGTGAGCAAGGCTGAAGGAGCCTGTCCTTTTGGCACTGCGTGTCTTCAGCAGTCCGACTGGCTGTGGTGTGTGGGATGCTGTCCTGAGGTGATTTGTTTTGGCGGCAGTTATTTTGGAGAAATTGTCGCGCGCCCAGGGGCGGGGCGGGGCCAGGCCGGGAAGGGGGTGGAGTGGTTTGGGGGTGGCAGGGGCGGGGCCTGGCCGGGGGAAGGGGGTGGAGTGGTTGTGGGGATGGCAGGGGGTGTGGCATTTTGTGTGGGCCGATGTCGGCCAATGGGATTCGCTGGTGGCCGTGGAGGACGCTGGGAAATGTAGGTTTTTTCATTGTTGTTTTGGGGCCTTCTAGGTTTTGGGGGGTTCTTTGCTAAAAACCTTCCTTGCCTGAGGCCTATTTTGTTGCCAAGTTTGGTGTCTCTGCCTTGGAAGGTTTCTCTGCCTATGGCAGTCTTTTTCGGAACGGATCCTCCTTTATATATATAGATAGCCGCAATTGGAGGAAGCCAAATGCGACAAGTAATAAATTTTGAATCATAACAATTAAATTATTAAATAAGAAAAACTGAACTTAAAATTGATTTAAATTTAAATAAAATGGAATAATAAAATTTACGGTAGTCAAAAGAAATATGAGAACGATTCTAGCTGTCGCAATGGCGGCGGATAAAAGGATCTGAGGGCAGCCCTCCCACTGGCTATATATATGCTCAAGGGGAGTGGGCGGGGCTACCATTTAAAGTGATATTAGCTTTCTAAAAGATTCCGAACCGTCTGCGCAGGCGCAGGAAATACCATATGTGCGATTCACAGGGACGACAGGGAAGTGGGGGGCTGTCCTGGGCCAGACAAGGCCATCTTGCCTTTGTGGGGTTCCTTGGGATTTGCACAAGGTGAAACCCGCCCCGCCTCCCCCCAGGGCGTAGGACTTTGGGATGTATAGATCATAAGGGCGTTTTTGACTATCTTTCACCTCGGTATCATGATCATTTTAGTCACCCTCCTCTGGATACATTCCAGCTTGTCAATATCTCTCTTCACTTGTGGTGCCCAGAATTGGACACAATATTCCAGGTGGGGTCTAATCAAGGCAGAATAGAGAGGGAGCATGACTTTCCTGGATCTAAACACTATACTCCTATTGATGCAGGCCAAAATCCCATTGGCTTTTTTGTGCTGCCACATCACCTTGCTGGCTCATGTTTAACTTGTCCATGAGGACCCCAAGATCTTTTTCACACGTACTGCTTTCGAGCCACGCGTTTACCATTCTGTAACTTTACAATTCAATTTTTTTTTCTGCCTAAGTGGAGTATCTTGCATTTGTCCCTGTTGAACTTTTGTTAGTTTTGGCCCATCTCTCTAGAACTGGGCGCAGTGTGATTCCAGGTGTGGTCTGTCCAAGGTAGAATAGAGGGGTAGCAGTTACACTGGCTCCCAGTTTGTTTGCAGGTGCAATTCAAAGTCCTGGCTTTAGGCTATAAATCTCTATAAACGGTTCAGGCCCAGCCTACTTGAGGGACCATATCCCCTCCTACAAACCCACACTAGCCCCGAGATCATCAGGAGAGGCCCTTGTCTTGGCCCTATCACCGTCACACGTAAACTTGTTGGGAATGAGAGAAAGAGGGCCTTCTCGGTGGTGACCCTGTGGCTCTTGGACTCCCTTCCTAGAGGGTTATGATTGCCTCCCTCCTTACTGGCCTTTTAGTTGCAAATTAAAACCTTTCTATGCTAACAGGTCTATGCTAACAGGCAGTTTAAATGGAACATAGTGCTGCATTTGTGTAGTGTTAATGAACATCAAGACAGCCTCTGCAACACCGTCAGAGCAGGTTCGAAATTAAGGCAGCTGCATTCATCGAAAATTGTTCATAACTATTTCTATATCTATGAGGAACAGGGATTTTGAAAGGTTTTGCTCATGCAGGGAAATGTATTTCCAGAGTATGTGTTACAGCAGATACCTCATGAAATGGATAGATGCTAGACTAGGGGTGGGCATTATTTTTTTCAAAGGGGCCACACGAGAGCCAAAAAATATTATAGAGGGCCGCACTTAAAGGCAGAACTACATTCCAATCTAATCTACATTATTTATTTATTTATTTATTTACTATATATTACACATCATTAATATTGTCACAATCGCCGACTTAGAACTGCCCCTTTAACACACACACGGAGACGTAGCAAAGGCTAACTATTTTTTATTAAATAAAAAAAGCCCCAAAAGCAATTCTCTTAAAGAGATCAAAGAATATAGCAATCAGCAAGCTGTAGTCCAATTAAGAAAGCAAAGTTCCAAAAGATAGTTCCATAAGCAAGCGTGGCAAAAAGCTTGGCAAAGTTTCCAGATTGACTCGGATCAAAGCAGTGTATTCGCAGCAATGC
>JARBWK010000001.1:190930203-190976487 GCA_030556195.1 Anolis apletophallus | reverse complement strand
CCCCCCCCCCCTCCCCTTCTTGAGTTACATACAATGGTCCTGGTGTCTCCATGGAGGTCAAATCGAGGGTTGAAGTGAAGGATCAGGTTACTTTCATCCCAGCCCAGATTGATGGTAAAGCTGAAGCAAAGAGAGCTTAATAGAATACAATATTTCTAATGCAAATCAACAAAATGCATGTTATGTTTCACAGAGCCTGAAGTTCACTTCTCAATGCAGACAGTCCATGAGTTACAGACATCTGCTTTACAAACAACTCATAGTTAAGAACAGGGGTGAGACAACAGGATATGAGAAAAAATCTACCCCTTAGAAGGAAATTCAATTCCTGAAAGTGTTATTATGTGGAAAAGGTGTCTCCATCACCTTTGTCCACCTGTCTTTATCTCCCATAAAGACAGGTGGACACATGTCAGCATGCTGGAAGAAGCAAAGACCACCAGCATTGAAGTGATGATCCTCCATCATCAACTCTGCTGGATTGGTCACATTGTCCTGATCATCGTCTTCCAAAGCAGTTACTCTACTCCAGGGGTGCTCATTTGGTAGATTGCGATCTACTGGTATATGGCGTAGGCATCCTGGTAGATCGCAGGCAGGGCGGAAGGAAGGCTCAGTCCCGCCCCGCAGGCTCCCAACGCCGCCCAGGTGCAGGAGGTTGGACTGGATGGCCCTTGGAGGTCTCCTCCTATTCTAGGAAACCATTATTATTATTATCAGAGGCTGAATGGCCATCTGTGAGGAATGCTTTGATTGTGTTTTTCCCTTATGGCAGAAGGAGGTTGGACTGGATGGCCCTTGGAGGTCTCCTCCTACTCTAGGAACCTGTTGTTGTTACTATTATTAGTAGTAGTAGTAGCACAGGTTGAATGAATATTATCATCATTATTATGAATAAATTCAGGGGCTTATTATACTCACATTTAGTTGAATTCAGTGTTAAAATATATTATATGGCTCTCACTGAAATAAATTTCCAAATATTTTGCTTTTATGGCTCTCTGAGTAGTGGGTAGGTAGATCATTTTGACTTGGTTGTTTTATAAGTAGCTCGCATGCTGAAAAAGTGTGAGCACCCCTGCTCTACTCCCAACTGAAGAGTAGAAAACTGAAGGTTGGTGGACAGGAAAAGAGATTTAAAGCCAACTTTTTAAACTGTGGCATAAACACTGAAAACTGGGAAGCCGTAGCTTTGAGCGCTCTAACTGGAGCTCAGCTGTTACCAACAATGCTGTGGAATTCAAGGAAGCACAAATGGAGGGCGAAACGGAGAAACACATCAAGAGGAAGGCACATCAAGCCAACTCTGACTGGGACTGCCTTCCACCTGAAAATTGATGTCCTCATTGTGAAAGAACACGTGGATCAAAAATAGGTCTCTACAGTCACCTGTGGACCCACTGTCAATACCCTACACTTGGAAGGCCATCCTACTTGGACAAGAGTGATCACCGATGACGATCTCCTATCCTTATTTCAAACAAAAAAAGCCACCTTTTTCAAAATCCAATTATCACAAGGGCAGAAAGCGAAGTGAAATCTTCTGAACAGCAGAGAGCAAAGCAAACACCATAGGGGTGTTAACCCTTCCCCATGCAATCCAAATTGAAAAGATCGGGATATAAAAGTTTTAAATAAGTACATTTAAATAAATAAAATGTGTCTGTGCACACGTGTGTCTAGACTCTAGATAGATAGGTGGTGTTACGCTTCAAAAAAATTACCTGTTCCGGCTTACATACAAATTCAACATAAAAACAAACCCACAGAACCTACCTTGTTTGTAACTTGAGGACTGGCTGTATTTTAAATAATTTATTGGCAAGCAGGTGGAAGGCAGTACATCAGGGCAGGCTGATGAAGGGTTAAGACAGTGATTTTCCAACCTTTTTTAGTCGCGGCACATTTTTACATTTAAAAAATCAACCAAAATGACACAAAATGACACTCTAACACAGTAATACATATGGCTAATATGTTTTTAAATGTATTTATACACTCACTTAGTGTGAAACCTGGGCCTGTTTCGATGAACACAAAATAGATATCCTGGCAGGAATGGTAGAAAGACACACACGAAGCTCTTGCTCAACAGCTGTCAGTCTCGCTTGTCTAGCTGTGATCCCAAATTGCCACTGTCACTTGACGCGCAGCTGCAGCACTAACTCTAACTTTGTTTACTTAGCCGCGTCTGAGCGAATCCAAGATGGCGCAACTATAGCACCCTCGTGTCACTTCTTATATGGAGAGAATACAGTTGAAATCAGAATCCAAAACACAAAAGCCCAGGTACAGTCCAGAGTAAGGAAGGCTGATAATCCAGAGAGTTCAGAGTGACACCATGAAGCAAAGGCGTTGCGACCTGTAATAATACTGAAACACTGAGAACCTTTTCTCCTGTATTTTCAGGTGTTACTCTGCTAATTGGGCAGATCTATGGGTTGCAACACACTCTCTTCTGTATTCCAAAAGGGAAGGAGCTCTTAACCCAGTGATTTTCAACCAGTGTGCCGTGGAACACTAGTGTGCCGTGAGAGATCATCAGGTGTGCCGTGGGAAATTATTTTTGAACTTCATTCATATATAAACTATAAGGCGTATCTGTCCCTTTAAGAAATGGAACCATAGCACTCTCGCGTCACCTAAGAAGTGACGCGAGAGTGCTATGGTTGCGCCATCCTGGATTCGCTCAGACGCGGCTAAGTAAACAAAGTAAGAGTTAGTGCTGCAGCTGCGCGTCAAGTGACAGTGGCAATTTGGGATCACAGCTAGACAAGCGAGAGAGACTGACAGCTGTTGAGCAAGAGCTTCGTGTGTGTCTTTCTACCATTCCTGCCAGGATATCTATTTTGTGTTCATCGAAACAGGCCCAGGTTTCACACTAAGCGAGTGTATAAATACATTTAAAAACATATTAACTATATGTATTACTGTGTTAGAGTGTCATTTTGTGTCATTTTGGTTGGTGGTGTGCCCCAGGATTTTGTAAATGTAAAAAATGTGACGCGCCTCAAAAAAAGGTTGAAAAACACTGAACTAGGGGTCTCTAGGTTCTCAAACAGGACTAGAGGAAGTTGACCATAGAATCAAATCCATTAATAATCAAAGACACAAAAGTCAAACCAACAGATATGGAGGGAAAACTGTACTCCGAAGTCACTGAACCAGGAAATGGTCATTTCTCCCAAGTTCTCTTTTGACCCCATGAAAACAAACCTTGTGGCCTCAGGTGACACTTTGCCTTTCACTTTGATGCATTCCCAGACTTTATCTTGGAGTAGAGCATCAGTTTCTAAAAAGGGAAGGACAGATATAAGAGCAGAGAAGCCATCAGGAATCTTTCTTATTGTTTTCTACAAATATAAACACAATGCGATAGTGTTGGGCTTAGGCCCCATCTGCCATATAAGCCAGCCTCTGAATCCAGATTATCTACTTTGAACTGGATTATATGGCAGTGTAGACTCATATACTCCAGTTCAAAGCAAATAATCTGGATTCAGAAACTAGGGGGCATCTTTAAACAAAACACCGGGTTAAAACAAAATTCCAATTGAAAAGTGCATGTTTTTCAATTATCATTTGTGACATAATATCTCTTTGTTAGTTTCCAAGACAGTGTTTCCCAACCAGTGTGCCGTGAGCGATCCTCAGGTGTGCCGTGGGAAATTGGAACCTCCAATCCCCTTTCTTCCCCTCCTGCCAAACACTTTTTCTTCTCCACTCAGGCTCCCTTCTTCCCAGCCTCCTCTGCTCGCTTTGCTCTGGGCGAGTCTGTGCAGTAGTGACTGCACGGGTCATGTCTTCCTCCCCCTCCCTGAATAATGCTCACGCTGCCCCTCGGATCAAAATGGCAGCAGAAGCAGCAGTGTAGAAGAAAAGTAAGTGTTTGGCAGGAGGGGGAAGAAAGGGCGCAAAGGAAGGGGGAGGAAGAGGTCTCTGTCAAAAAGCTGGCATGGGCAAACTTGGACTTTCAGGTGTTTTGGACTCCAACTCCCACCATTCTAGCAGACTCAGGCCCTTTTCCTTTTTCCCGCTCAGCCACTTAAACAGGAAGGGCCTCAGGCTGTTAGGAATGGTGGGAGTTGAAGTCCAAAGCACCCAGAGGGCCCAAGTTTTCCCATGCCTGTTTTAGGGACCTTGAAGTGGTGAGCCTCCTTCCAAACATTGTGATTCTGGATAGAAAACAAACAACAACATAACATAACATTGTTTTGAGTCCACAGTGCTCTCTGGGTGTAGGCGAACTACAACTTCCAAACTCAAGGTCAATTCCCAAGCAAACCCTTTGAGTACTTTCTGTTGGTAATGAGAGTTCAATATGCCAAGTTTGGTTCAATTCCATTGTTGCAAGAGTTCAGGATGCTCTTTGATTGTGTGTTAACTATAAATCCCAGAAACTGTAACTCCCACATTTCAAGGTCTATTTTCCCCCAAACTCTATCTGTGTTCAAGTTTGGGCATATTGAGTATTCATGCCAAGTTTGGTCCTGATCCAACATTGTTTGAGTCCACAGTGCTCTCTGGATGTAGGTGAACTACAACTCCAAAACTCAAGATCAATGCCCACCAAACACTTTTGGTATTTTCTCTTGGTTATGGGAGTTCTGTGTGAGAAGTTTGATTCCATTCCATCATTGGTGGAGTTCAGAATGCTCTTTGATTGCGGGTGAACTATAACTCCCAGCAACTACAACTCCCAAATGACAAAATCAGTTTTTTGACTGATGGTCCTTCCTTGGGTTAGTATTAGTATGTTTTGTGGCCAAATTTGGCAGCAATTTGTCCAGTGGTTTTTGAGTTATGTTAATCCCACAAATGGACATTACATTTATATACAGGTCCTTCTCAAAAAATTAGCATATAGTGCTAAACTTCATTATTTTCCATAATGTAATGATAAAAATTAAACTTTCATATATTTTAGATTCATTGCACACCAACTGAAATATTTCAGGTCTTGTTTGTTTTAGTACTGATGATTTTGGCATACATATCTCAAAAAATTAGCATATGCCATCCGACCAAATATGCTAATTTTTGAGACAGTATTTTTGGGTTTTCAGGCGCTATATGCCAAAATCATCAGTACAAAACAAAAAAAGACCTGAAACATTTCAGTTAGTGTGCAATATATGAAAGTTTAATTTTTATCATTACATTATGGAAAACAATGAACTTTAGCACTATATGCTAATTTTTTGAGAAGGACCTGTATATATATATATATATATATATATATGTATATGTATATGTATATGTATATGTATATGTATATATATATACACACATACATACATACATACATATATATATATATAGAGAGAGAGAGAGAGAGAGAGAGAGAGAGAGAGAGCGCGCGCAAGCACAACAGCATGTGTGTCTTTCTGCCATTCCTGCCAGGATATCTATGTTGTGTTCATTGAAACAGGCCCAGGTTTCACACTGAGTGTATAAATACATTTAAAAACATATTAACTATATGTATTACTGTGTTAGAGCAGTGTTTCCCAACCAGTGTGCCGGGGCACACTAGTGTGCCGTGAGCGATCATCAGGTGTGCTGTGGGAAATTGGAACTTCCAGGAAGGGGGGGGGGGCAGTCTGGTGTGTTGAAGTATAAAAACCCCTAAGAAACCTACCTCGATAAAGGCACAAAATTACAAACACCCCCCTCCCCACCCGTTGTCTACTTGGTCTCTCCCTCTCCATGCATTGGGAAGGCCCGCCTCCCTTTCCCCAAGTAGAGACCTCCTCTTGCCTCCTGGGGGTTCTGTGTGGGAGGTTTGGCCCAGTTCTATCATTGGTGGGGTTCAGAATGCACTTTCTTTGTAGGGGAACTATAAATCCCAGCAACTAGAACTCCCAAATGTCAAGGTCTATTTCCCCTGAACTCCATCTGCTTTCACATTTGGGCATATTGAGTATTCATGCCAAGTTTGGTCCTGATCCAACATTGTTTCAGTCCACAGTGCTCTCTGGATATAGGTGAACTACAACTCCAAAACTCAAGGTCAATGCCCACCAAACTCTTATAGCATTTTCTCTTGGTTATGGGAGTTCTGTGTGGAAGTTTGTGTCTTTCTGCCATTCCTGCCAGGATATCTATGTTGTGTTCATCGAAACAGGCCCAGGTTTCACACTGAGTGTATAAATACATTTAGAAACATATGAACTATATGTATTACTGTGTTAGAGTGTCATTTTGTGTCATTTTGAGTGGTGGTGTGCCCCAGGATTTTGGAAATGTAAAAAAGTGTGCGGCGGCTCAAAAAGGTTAGGAAACACTGTTAGAGCAGTCATTGTCAGCCTGTGTGACGCGGCACACCAGTGTGCCGTGCGAGCACGTGGTGTGCCGCAAAACGTCCCTCCCCCGCCTTTCTTCCCCCTCCTGCTGCTGCTGCGGAGGAGGAGGAGGAGGAGGAGGCCAAGCGAGGCGGAGGCAGATCCGGGCCTACCGGGTGAGGCGGGCTCTGAAGCCCCCAGGCAGCAACTTTGAAGTTGCAAGGCCATTAAATGCTAATCAACATGGCCATTTGCAACATTCGCAGTTGCCTAAAGCAGGCAAGAGTTCTTTCTTCCACCCTGGACATTATTCCACAGATATAGACACGTCACTTGCCTAGTTTCTAACAGCTCACTACCTCTGAGGATGCCTGTCATAGATGTGACTGAAACGTCAGGAGAGAATGCTTCTGGAACATGGCCATACAGCCTGAAAACCTCACAGCAACCTGCTCATTCTGGCCATGAAAGCCTTTAGCAAAAGCTCTTTGATTTCTGCCAGGATATCTATGTTGTGTTCATTGAAACATGCCCAGGTTTCACACCAAGTGTATACTTTTAAAAACATATTAACTATATGTATTACTGTGTTAGAGTGTCATTTTGTTTCATTTTGGTTGGTGGTGTGCCCCGGGATTTTTTAAATGTCAAAAGTGTGCCTCGGCTCAAAAAAGGTTGAGAAACACTGTGTTAGAGTGTCATTTTGTGTCATTTTGGTTGGTGGTGTGCCCCAGGATTTGGTAAATGTAAAAAATGTGCCGCGGCTCAAAAAAGGTTGAAAAACATTGGCTTAAACCCTACAGCAGCAGGACACATGATCAACCAAAACAGCCAAAAACAATGATAGAAAGAGCAATCACAACAATAATTTTTTTAGTTTTCTGTTGACAAGAGTCCCACAAAAAGAGTAACCAAAAAGGATTCCATGAACTCACCAGTGCCATTGATAAATCTTCTCAAAGAAGGCAGGAAAAGGAGACACAAAACCTCTTCAAAGCTTCCAAAGAGGTTCCCCAGCTCCAGGCTTTAAATAGTCTTCAGGTGCAGGTCTTTCTTCCTCTCAAACCAGAGGTGAAAACTCTGATCACCTATTAACCAAGAACTCAGTTCATCTCTGCAAATGGTTGAGGATCATTCCAAAACATTGCAAAAAAATAAATAAATACCCCTTTCACAACTTCTCACTCTAAAATAGGCAGAGCTCCTAGAAGTGGATGTTTCTAGGTTAAAGGGGAGGTGTTGTCAATGTTACAGAATTGTTTCCAATGTACTTTCCTCACTAGAATATTTGTCTTACACCTGACACTGTAACTAAAAGTTTCCTTGGACCACTGCAACCATAATCCCTCTTGATGAGTTGCATGAGCAAGTCTTAGCAAATAGCTGCAGCCAAGAAATGGACTACAAATCCCATCAGCCTTTCTGCAGAGCCTCCTGATAGGGTTGCTCAGTTTCTAAGTTCTGATTGGTTGCCAGGAGAGGACTGCATTGGCGATTGGCTGCCTCTTGGGCAGTACTGGGATCAGCTGATAGGGATTAAGTAGATCCGACAGAGGAGACCTCTGGACTGCATTTGCTGCTCTGCAATGTATATAGGTTGCAGTGAGTTTTCTGGGCTGTCTGGCCATGTTCCAGAAGCATTCTCTCCTGACGTTTCTCCCACATCTATGGCAGGCATCCTCAGAGGTTGTGAGGTCTGTTGGAAACTAGGAAAATTGGGTTTATATATCTGTGGTGGGAGAAAGAACTCTTTGTCTCTTTGAAGCAAGTGTGAATGGTGCAGTGGGCCAGCTTGATTAGCATTGAATGGCCTTGCAGCAGGGGCGGTCCGTCCATGTAAACAAGCTACACGGCCGCGTGGGGTGGCATCATGGATGGGCGCCGCCACGCCGGCCGCACCGGGCGCCATCATGGATGGCCGCCGCCGAAGCGGAACTCCCTGCTGCAGGCAGCAGCAGGGATCGGCACTGGCCGTGCCGCCGAAGCGGAACAGCAGGGATCGGCGCTGGCCGCCCGCCCTGCACTGCCCGCCGCCTCGCCACGCCGCCGGGTGGAGCGTGCTCGGGAGCCAGTGCTGCCCGCCCCGCGCCTCTGCAGCCGGCGCGGGGACGCCAGTGCGCATGTGCGAACTGGGACGCCCGGCACGCATGCGTGGCGGCATCCAGAAATACCACGCGCCAAAATAATCTTTGCTTACCATGATGGGAGAGGTAAGACCGCCCCTGCCTTGTAGCTTCAAATTCTAGCTGCTTCTTCCTGTTGGAATCCTTTGTTGGGAGGTGATTAGCTGGCCCTGATTGTTTCATGTCTGATAATAATAAGTCCCCGGGGAGAAGGGCGGAATATAAATAAAGTGTATTATTATTATTATTATTATTGATACCACATTAACTGTAATGGGCTAATACTACTCAATCCTGGGAATTCTAGTTTTGGTGAGGCACCTGCACTCTTTGCCTTAAGTGGGAAGACCAAATGAAACTAAAATAATAATAACATTATAATAATAATGTTATTTATATCCCACCACCATCTCTCCAAAGGGGACTCGAAGCTTCAAAGCCTTGTTAATTTCTGCCTAGGGGAATCCTTTGTTGGGAGGTGTTAGCTGGCCCTGATTGTTTCATGTCTGAAATTCCTCTATTTTCTGAGTGCTGCTCTTTATTTACTGTTTTGAGTATTTTAATACTGGTAGCCAGATTTTGTTCATTGTCATGGCTTTTTCCTTTCTGTTGAAATTGTCCACATGCTTTTGGATTTCAATGGCTTCTCTGACATGAAACAATCAGGGCCAGCTAACACCTCCCAACAAAGGATTCCCCCAGGCAGGAATTAACAAGGCTTTGAAGCTTCGAGTCCCCTTTGGAGAGATGGTGGTGGGGTATAAATAACATTTCTTATTATTATTATTATTTCAGTGCTAACCAAAGTGATTGGTTACAACATTCACACTTGCCTCCAACAGACAAGAGTTCTTTATTGATTTATTTACTTGATTATGGTGTTTTTTAAAGACTGGTAGCCAGATTTTGTTCATGTTCATTGTTTTCTTCTTTCTGTTGAAATTGTTCACATGTTTGTGGACTTCAATGGCTTCTCTGTGTAGTCTGACATGGTGGTTGTTAAAGTGTATTCTCAAATAATAAGGTATATAATGGTATAAGTGTATACCCACACATGGAAGATAAATGCTGCTCTATGTATGCACACATATACTGTATTAGAATAATTGCTGCTTTTATATGCATGTGTGTGTATTCTGATGAGAGAGATATATATATATATACACTCTCCATTAATTCCTAATATAAATTATTTGACATATAAATATAAAAACGTAAAGATTATTAAAAGTCCAGTTGTGTTCGACTCTGGGGGTGGTACTCATCTCCATTTCTAAACCAAAGAGCTGGCATTGTCCATAGACACCTCCAAGATCATGCGGCCGGCATGACTGCATGGAGCACCGTTACCTTCCCGCCAAAGCAGTACCTATTGATCTACTCACATTTGCATGTTTTCAAACTTCTAGGGTAGCAGAAGCTGGGGCTAATAACGGGAGCTCACACCGCTCCCCAGATTCTAACCTGTGACCTTTTCGTAAGCAAGTTCAGCAGCTCAGCAGTTTAACCTACAGTACTGTGCCACCACGGACTTGACATATATATCTTTCAGTTGCCTAGAGAAGGAACCAAACCTGGAAACTAATTCTAACCAGTAAACTAACTGTGACCCAGGAACACCGACTCTTCTTTAAACCAGGATAAAAACACAAATCTTTAATCTCAAATACCTTTTATCCTTTTGTATTTTTTATTAATTTGCCAGTATTGGAACCAGGTGGTTCTTGGCTCTATTGTTTGAATCTCCTCCAATGTTTTTAATTAGAGAATGGGAGTATGTAGTATGTAGACCTGGGTTCTGTTTAAGCCTTCAAGCTTTGTTCAAAACCATTAGACAAAGCCTATGTAAAATGTATAAGAAAGGATTTAGATGGGAGGAGTGCATTAAACCTAAGCAGACAATATTCAATTAATGTAATAGAAGATTACCAAGAAAGATTTGGAATAAACAAACAGAAGCTCGGCCTCTCATTGAACACCAAGAAAACCAAAGAGCTCTTCCAGCAGACACCAGCCAATCCCTCTGCACTGTCAGAAATACAGCTTAATGGTGGAACCTTAGAAAATGTCGACCATTTCCGCTACCTTGGCAGCCACTTCTCCACAAAAGTCAACATCTATATAAAGGAGGTCCCGTCATGGAACGACTGCCATAGACAGAGAAACCTTACAAGGCAGACACACCAAACTTGGCAACAAAAATAAGCCTCAGGCAAGGTAGGCTTTTAGCAAAGAAACTTCCCCCCCAAAACCTAGAAGGCCCCCAAAACAACGATACAAAAAACCCTATATTTCCCAGCGTCCTCCGTGGCCGTCAGCGAATCTCCCAGCCTCCACATTCTGACAACATGATTGGTTGCCAGTGAGGGGAGTATTTGCATAACGCCTCTATTGGCCAGCCAACACGAACATTCCGACGCTCTAAACTGGCAAAGGAGGATAAGGCAAAGGCCTGAGGCAGTCGCCAACACGAACACCCACTTCACTTCCCACAGAAAATTTTAACCCCTACAAATCACAGCCCACGCCCAAAATTGACAGTAAGACTTCATTAACATGATTTTCCTGACTAGGCCTCACTTAATGGGATGCTGTTTAAGCTCTGAATTGACAGTAAGGCTTCATTAACTTGATTTTCCTGACTAGGCCTCAGCTCATGGGACATTGTGTATGGCCTGAATTGACAGTAAGGCTTCATTAACTTGATTTTCCTGACTAGGCCTCAGCTCATGGGACATTGTGTATGGCCTGAATTTACAGTGACCTACCTTGGCACACAGAGCCCCTATGACCCACGCTACATTCTACTACAGTTTGGAGGAGGGTGGACCATGGATGATGGGATTTGATGTACCTCCATGGATGATGGGATTTGTAGTACTTTCAAACCCTTCATTCCCCACAGACCACTGTGGCCCAGAACCAAGACCGATAGAGACCAAACTTGGCACACAGTGCCCCCATGACCCACACTCCATCCAACTGCAGTTTAGAGGAGGGCACACCATGGATGATGAGATTTCAAGTACCTCCACTCACTTCCAAAGTACCCCACCCACACAAGCATCAACACAGCAGACGGAAAGACAAAAAACATTGTATATTCACAAGCTCTGCAGAATGCCAGCAACACCACACACCGACAACTCCACAGGACTTCAACATCCCACCCACCAGAACAACCCACAACGACGCAACCATGACCCCACCAAGACCGTAAGTAACATCAATTCCAACCCTTACATACTCAGACTTTCTCGCGTCTCCTAAATAGGGCACAGCAACGCGTGCCGGGTACAGCTAGTTGATACTGAAATGCAACACCGCTTGAGCTCTGCGAGTGCAGCATTTTTCCGAATGAAGCAGAGTTTGTGGACCAGGACATCCATAGGCAGACCAAGGTGCTAGTATTTATGCCTGCAAAACTTGCTATATGCCTGCAAAACGTGGACTGTCGACAGACATCACATACAACTCCTGAAACGACTCCATCAGTGTTGCCTTTAAAAACATCCTACAAATCTCTTGGGAAATCAGGCAGACAAATGTTAGCATTCTGGAAGAAGCAAAGACCACCAGCACTGAAGCGATGCTCCTATGCCGTCAACTCTGCTGGACTGGCCACGTTGTCCAAAGGCCCGATGACCGTCTCCCAAAGCAGTTACTATACTCCCAACTCAAGAATGGGAAATGTAATGTTGGTGGACGGGAAAAGAGATTTAAAGATGGGCTTAAAGCCAACCTTAAAAACTGTGGCATAGGCACCGAGAACTGGGAAGTCCTGGCCCTCAAGTGCTCTAACTGGAGGCCAGCTGTGATCAGCAGTGCTGCAGAATTTGAAGAGGCATGTTGCACTGTAGACCTGGTGCCCCTCAGTATACCACTTGGAAACCGGCAAGGTTTAAAGGCTCTAACTTAAATAGGTCCCACTGGCTTTGAAGTAGCGACGTACTGAGGCATCGGAACTTGGTTCTCACAACAGATCCTACTCAGGCCTTTCACATGGGATTAGTATGCGGCTCCAATTAGTGCCAGCACCTGGGCAATAGGGAGTGCGTCTCTTCCTGCTTATCGGTCCGAGATGGAGCCGAGAAGGTGTCATTGAACGAGGGATGACCTGGCTAGCTCTGCAGAAGCTATCTGGCAGAGGCTTGTCTTTTACTTTAGCAGGCCTTGCTGAATTAACATGGATTCGGTCTGGCTTGACCAAGGAAACGGGTTGGGGACCATGCTGGGGTGTGACAAGGCACGAATGGAGGGCGAAAGAGAGAAACGTGCCAAGAGGAAGGCGCGTCAAACCAACCCTGACCGGGACAATCTTCCACCTGGAGAACATGCGGATCTGGAATAGGTTTTCACAGCCACCTACCGACCCATCGCCAAAATGCTACACATGGAGGACCATCTTCCTTGGGCTACAAGGGATCGCCTAAGTCAGTGTTTCCCAGCCACTGTGCCACGGCACACTACTGTTCCGTGATCTGGTGTGCAGCGAAAACGTCTCTTCCCCCCCTTTCTTCCCCCTCCTGCCTGCTGCTGATTGGGGGAGGAGGAGGAGGAAGGGCCAGGCAGTGGCAGCGAAGAAGGGGCTGGGGCGCCGCCTCCTTCAGCCGTTTCCCCTCCGCGCGCCAGCTAGCTGGCCCATCCCAGCTGCCAGGGAGGGCCTGGGCACCTCGGGGAGCCTCGGAAGAAAGGTTCCCCGCAGGACCCAGGCCCTGCCTGGGAGCCGAGTTTGGCCGTCTCGCGTCTTCCGCCGAGCCCCACTTGTGAGGGAGACCTGGGGAAATGGAGCAAATCACAGGCCCTGGCTGCTTCCAAACCGCAGTTTGGAAGCAGCCAGGGCCCAAGATGCATCTCCTCTGTTTCCTTGAGGGGAGCCTTTCTCCCGGTTCGCGGCTCCACCAAGCCCGGCGGAGCCGCAAACCGAGATAACGGCTCCCCGCAGGGCCCCGCCCCTCCCTCCTCCCCCTCCTCTTCGGTGCGCGCGAAACCGCTCTCGGCCTCCCTCTGGCTCCCTGTCTATTTTCCCCAAACTCCATCTGTGTTCACTTTTGGGCATATTGAGTATTCATGCCAAGTTTGGTCCTGATCCATCATTGTTTGAGTCAAGAGTGCTCTCTGGATGTAGGTGAACTACAACTCCAAAACTCAAGGTCAGTTAACTATATGTGTTAGAGTGTCATTTTGTGTCATTTTGGTTGGTGGTGTGCCCCAGGATTTTGCAAATGTAAAAAGTGTGCCGCGGCTCAAAAAACGTTGGGAAACACTGGCCTAAGTAAGTAAACAGAGAATTCTGACAGAACCAAAACTAATTTTTTTTAATGTAGAGGGTGGATATTGAAGATTGAAGGGCAAAGACATCCAGATATTTATTATTTGTTTATTTATGAGCACTACATCCTTTTCTACATTCTCAGGGCAAAGAACACTGTTCATAACATGATCTTAAGAGCACCGAAAACAAGTTCAGAAGCAATTGTGAACATTTTAAGAACACTTTTCAGTAACACCCTAACCATTATACTTTTATCACCAGAATTTAAAGAATAAGGCCTGAAGGATGAGTGTGGCTGTTTTAAGGTGAGATTGTGAGTTGGCATTTTTTATACACACAAAAGAATGGGAGGACAGTCTCTCCGGAGAACGGGACATCTGAAAGTAGGCAGATCTGGTCTTCCGTATCAGCATCGTAAAAGGCCACCCGGTTTGCAGCAAAGTTCAGGCAGACTCGGATCGTCTTTGTCTTTTCACTCAGCAGGAAATCAGAGCTAGAAGGGAGACTGGGAGGATAATAGCTCCCTTTCCACTTGCCCACGGCCCAGATCCCTTCCTCAGGGCCAATGTTAACAGGGCCTTTTCTCCTGACAGACTCCCTGGTGACCCCCACAAACCAGTCTCCCTCCCCTTCCACAGCAGCTTCCCAGAAATGCCTGCCGCTTGTGAACCTCTCCTGTCCCAACACATAAACGGGGTCGCTGAATCTCATAGGATTGTCAAGCAGGTCTTGATACGTGGCTTCGCATCTTACTCTTTGCAATCTTCAGACAGGAAAAGCCAGCGACTTGCTGTGTCTGGATCCAGAGTGACATTTGCTGTTGGAGACAAAGAGAGATGAAGGAAAGCAAAGAGAAGCAGAAGAGTGACTAACTGGTACAGGGAATATCACAGAAAACGCGCAACCCCTAAAACAGTGTTTCCCAACCAATGTGCCGTGGCACACTAATGTGCCGTGAGCGATCATCAGGTGTGCCGGGGTAAATTGGAACCTCCAATACCCTTTCTTCCCCCTCCTGCCAAACACTTTTTCTTCTCCACACGGGCTGCCTTCTTCCCAGCCTCGCTCTGCTCGCTTTGCCTCGCTCTGCTCTGGGGCAACATAACATTGTTTGAGTCCACAGTGCTCTCTGGGTGTAGTGAACTACAACTTTCAAACTCAAGGTCAATTACCAAGCAAACCTTTTCTGTTGGTAATGAGAGTTCAATATGCCAAGTTTGGTTCAATTCCATTGTTACAAGAGTTCAGGATGCTCTTTGATTGTGTGTTAACTATAAGTCCCAGAAACTATAACTCCCAAATGTCAAGGTCTATTTTTCCCAAACTCCATCTGTGTTCACATTTGGGCATATTGAGTATTCATGCCAAGTTTGGTCCTGATCCAACATTGAGTCCACAGTGCTCTCTGGATATAGGTGAACTACAACTCCAAAATTCAAGGTCAATACCCACCAAACTCTTATAGTATTTTCTCTTGGTTATGGGAGTTCTGTGTGGGAAGTTTGTGTCTTTCTGCCATTCCTGCCAGGATATCTATGTTGTGTTCATCGAACCAGGCCCAGGTTTCACACTGAGTGTATAAATACATTTAAAAACATACTAACTATATGTATTACTGTGTTAGAGTGCCATTTTGTGTCATTTTGGTTGGTGGTGTGCCCCAGGATTTTGTAAATGTAAAAAGTGTGCCGCGGCTCAAAAAAGGTTGAAAAACACTGCCCTAAAAGCAGCATTGCTCCATTCACAACAAAACATTCTCCTTATGAAGACTACTTGCTGTGAAATCAGTATCTCCAACATGAGAAGGTTCAAGTGCCACTTTTGTTGGCTCTGTCTAGGAAACTAGGATGTAACTGCTCTTTGCTCAGAAAGAAATTTTAGAGTTCATATTTTGAGTATTATATTACTTCAGAATAGAGCTGACCTACGCTAAGTGGTGGAAACTGGAAAAAACTCTGAATATGGACCAATGGCGAGGAAAAAAATGTCATATCAGAGATATGGACAAATTAGTCTGACTTGGCCACGGTGGTCCATGCTCTGGTTACATCCCATATAGATTACTGCAATGCTCTCTACGTGGGGTTGCCTTTGAAGACTGTTCGGAAGCTGCAACTAGTCCAACGGATAGCAGCCAGGTTGATAAGAGGAGCGCCATTCAGAGAGCGTACAACTCCTCTGTTGTGCCAGCTCCACTGGCTGCCAGTTTGCTACCGGGCACAATGCAAAGTGCTGGCTTTAGCCTTTAAAGCCCTAAACGGTTCGGGTCCAACTTACTTGTCCGAATGCATCTCTCCCTATGAACCATCGAGATGTTTAAGATCATCTCGAGAGGCCCTGCTCTCGGTCCCGCCTTCTTCGCAGGCGCGATTGGCGGGGACGAGAGACAGGGCCTTTTCAGTGGTGGCTCCTCGGCTTTGGAACGCCCTCCCTAGAGACATCAGTTCGGCCCCCTCCCTCTTGACATTTCACAAGAAAGTCAAGACCTGGTTATTTGAGCAGGCATTTGTTGATGAAATATAAGGCTTAATTGGATATAAGGAATGACGACGATGTGATGGAAACTGATTTCAACATGACGCTGAGGCTGCAATTGTATGTTTTTAATTGTTAAATTGTTATTATATGTTTTTTTCTGGGGGGGGGTTGACTTGTTTCTGTGTTGTATTGAGGGCAGAGACTGCCTGTGTAAACCGTCCCGAGTCGCCTTCGGGCTGAGAGGGGCGGTATAGAAACGTGACAAATAAATAAATAAACCTTCTTAACACAAAGTAATGGAAGTCCAATCAAATCCACAGACTGGACTCCATTTGATGAGTATAGATTACAATCAAATGTAAATTCAATTTAAACAAGAGTGTTATTGTGGTAAACTAGACTAGAAAAAAATGTATAAGGATAGTAATCAATGATTTAATACAAATTACGTTATAAAATGTTACTAACATTTATATTGATTATCAAGAAACAAATAATCAACATGAAATTGCAATGCTATTGACTGGATGTACAAAAAATGGAAGTCGAATGCTTTTATGTTTTTGGTTTTGTTTGTTCTTTGTTCTTTTTTTTCCCTTTTCCACTTTACTTTTGATCCCCTACCCCCTCCTTTCCTTCAACCCCACTCACTACCCCTTAAATTTCCGACATTCTTACCCTCTTTGTCCTCATTGTGGGTCCAACTATTTTGTCACTTTATTTCTTTTATGTATCAACACTGCAAAAAAAACCTTCAATATAAACTATTTTTTTAAAAAAGAATAGAGCTGCTGGAGTGAAAGGTGTCGCTTGTGACCTGGTTGTGAGACAAGAAGCTCCCTCTTCTGCGCAACGATCATTTATTTATCATACCAGGAGCAAACCAAACAGTTGTATTGTATTTAAAAACAATACAAACCCACAAAGTTTGAAAACTTGGCCTTCTATTAAATGTCCTTTGACCAGTAGCTGGCCACTTGGAGTGCCTCTGGTGTTGCTGCAAGAAGGTCCTCCATTGCGCATGTGGCAGGGCTCAGGTTTCATTGTAATAGGTGGTCTGTGATTTGCTCTTCTCTGCACTCCCATGTCATGGACTCCACTTTGTGGCCCCATTTCTTAAGGTTGGCTCTTCATCTCGTGGTGCCAGGGCGCCATCTATTCATCACCTTCCAAGTCGCCCAGTATTCTGTGTACTCAGGAGGGAGTCTCTCATTTGGTATCAGCCATTGATAGAGGTTCTGGATTTTAGCCTGCCACCTTTGGGCTCTCGCTTGCTGAGGTGTTCCAGCGAGTGTCTCTATAAATCTTAGAAAACTATTTCTTGATTTAAGTCGTTGGCGTTCTGGCTGATATCAGAACAGGGGATATGCCTGTTCAACCTGGCAACCTCAGAACAGTTTGGGGATGATGAAGGATTGTGGGGAAAAACTTAGCATATGAGTTGAAAGACAAACATGACTCTCAGTTGCATTTACAGTTTGATGGAGCAGTGGTGGTTAAACCCTTGTGCTGTTGAACTGCTGACCTAAAGATCAGCAGTTTGATCTACAAGAATGGGGTGAGCTCCCCTTTGTCAGCTCCAGTTCCTGCCAAACTAGCCTTTGTTTGTGTGTAGAAATGTAGAAATGTAAAGTCATGGAATGTTTGCCTATGTATGTAAAATGCTGTAATCTGCTTTGAGTCCCCGGGGAGAAGGGCAGAATATAAATAAAGTGTATTGTTATTATTATTATTGATACCACATTAACTGTAATGGGCTAATACTACTCAATCCTGGGAATTCTAGTTTGGTGAGGGACCTGCACTCTTTGCCAGTAAAGTGTGGAGACCAAATGAAACTACAAATTTCAGAATTGTATACTATTGAGCAATGGGAGTTGAAGGGGTATCCAACTGCATCAATTCTACAGTGCAGATGCCACCCTCAACACAGAAATCACATTGCGTTACGTTCTTTAATTCAGTGTTTCTCAACCAGTGTGCCGGGGCACACTAGTGTGCCGTGAGCAATCATCAGGTGTGCCATGGGAAATTGGATCCTCCAGAAAGGGGGAGAGTCTAGTGTGTTGAATTATAAAAACCCTAAGAAACCTACCTCGATAAAGGCACAAAATTACACCCCCCCCCACCCGTTGTCTACTTGGTCTCTCCCTCTCCATGCATTGGGAAGGCCCGCCTCCCTTTCCCCAAGTAGAGACCTCCTCTTGCCTCCTGGGGGTTCTGTGTGGGAAGTTTAGCCCGGTTCTATAATTGGTGGGGTTCAGAATGCTCTTTGATTGTAGAGGAACTATAAATCCCAGCAACTACAACTCCCAAATGTCAAGGTCTATTTCCCCTGAACTCCATCTGCGTTCGTATTTGGGCATATTGAGTATTCATGCCAAGTTTGGTCCTGATCCAACATTGTTTGAGTTCACAGTGCTCTTTGGATATAGGTGAACTACAACTCCAAAACTCAAGGTCAATGCCCACCAAACTCTTATATCATTTTCTCTTGGTTATGGGAAGTTTGTGTCTTTCTGCCATTCTTGCCAGGATATCTATGTTGAGTTCATCGAAACAGGTCCAGGTTTCACACTGAGTGTATAAATACATTTAAAAAACATATTAACTATATGTATTACTGTGTTAGAGTGTCATTTTGTGTCATTTTGGTTGGTGGTGTGCCCTGGGGTTTTGCAAATGTAAAAAGTGTGCCGCAGCTCAAAAAAGGTTGGGAAACACTGCTTTAATTTATATTCTGCCCATCTCCCGGAATGGAATTAAAGGAAGCATACATTTTAAATAGACAATATAAAAACTGGTAACAAAAAAATTAAAACACAATTACATCTAGTATGATTGAAAAAACACAAAACACAAAAATAAAAACATTTCCCTTCAAAGCTCCATCCACTTCAACACAGTAAGAACCAAATGCCTCCTTAAATAAAAAAGGGTATTCAATGCAGGTCAAAAAACAGTAAAGGAGAACTCCTAGGTAGGCAGTTTTTCAATGACTGTTATGGCTCTAATAGCCAATAAAGTCCCTTTACAAGACGAAATTAACAAAAAGACTCCTTGAATAGCTAACTATACTATTCTATGCAAACTAAACCGCTTCATACTCTAATAACTAAAATGCTGGCTGATCCAGGCTTTCTTCCTTCAGGGCTTGGAGCACCTTTGGAAGGAAGAGGAATATAAAGCTGGGTATACATAAGCGTGATACCAAAGGAAAATCAAGAGTGGATTTCCTTCATTCGCTGGATTGGATCCACTCCCTGCTGCAGTTCTGTGGGCATTTTTGTCCATTTTTTCTTGTAAGGGATCCTTCAGATGAGACAAATACGTCAGGAGGCTGCTGGAGGTTCTGATTTTTGTTCCACTTTTAATATCCCAATATTTTTCCTATTTCCCTGGTCTAATTTCTGACCATTTTAACATTAGATGCAGCATATTTATTAGGTTGTTGTAGGTTTTTCAGACTATATGGCCATGTTCTACTACAGGGCTGTCCAACTTCTACCGGACCTGTGGCCGGAATTCCGGTCACTGATCACCTGGGGGGCCAAAGGATCTGCCTCCGCCCCCTCCCAGGCTCTGTCCCCTCCCAGGCTCCGCCCCCTCCCAGGCTCCGGCCCCTCCCCCAGCTCCATGGAGGGAATATAAATACATGAATAAAATATAATATCAGAAAGGGACATGGATGGAATGAGGGAATATAAATACATTAATAAAATATAATAATATCAGAAAGGGACATGGATGGAGGGAGGGGATATACATCTATATATATAAAGGAAGAGTCGTCATGGAAAGACCGTCCCAAACAGAGAAACCTTACAACGCAGAAACACCAAACTTGCCAACAGAAATAGGCCTCAAGCAAGGTACGTTTGTAGCAAAGAAACTTTCCCCCCCAAAAACCTAAAAGGCCCCCAAAACAATGAGTAAAAACTACATTTCCCAGCATCCTCCGGAGCTGCCAATGACTCTCCCAGCCTCTACATTCTGACAACATGATTGGCTGCCAATAAGGGCGGATTTGCATAACTCCTGTACTGGCCAGCCAACATGAACATTCCGACCCATAATAAACTGTCAGAGGAGGATAAGGCAAAGGGCTGAGGCACAAACACAAACACCCAATTCACTTCCCACAGAAACAATTCCAACCCTTACATACTCAGACTTTCTCACATCTCCTAAATAGGGCACAGCAACGCGTGCCGGGTACAGCTAGTACATTAATAAAATATAATTAATGCTTCCTGCCTGGGGGAACCCTCCCAACCCCTGAGGCTGTGGGTTCATTACCTGGGAGGCGCGGGGCGGCGGCGATGGTGTCGCAGGCATGCCTCTGTGCGGGCGGGAAGGGGTCCCGGAGGCCGTCGCGGAAGGCAGCGGAGGCCTCGGGCAGGAAGGGAACCAGGGCTGGGCCCTCGCTGGTGCCGAGCAGGGCGGCCAGGAGCAGGAGCAGCCCCAGGCGGAGCTCCTCGCAGGCCCAGGCGGAGCTCCTCGCAGGCCTCGCCTTGGCCTTGTACGGCCTCGCCCTGGCATAGCCGCTGAATACCGAGATTTCGGCAACTGTATTAACTATCGCGAGACTACGCCAGGTACATGGGATTTCGCTCTCAACGTGAGATCCCGCGTGGCTGGCGTAGTCTCGCGAGACTTCCTCCGGAACCTGGAAGTGGGTAATTTTTTTAATTTAATTTATTTTCCTTTTTTTAATTTTTTATTAAAAAGATGAGGGGGCCACAGGAAAAGGGCTGGGGGGCCGTGTACGGCCCCAGGGCCGCCAGTTGGACAGCCCTGTTCTAGAACAGGGGTGGGCAACCTACAGCCCGGCAGCCAATTCTGTCCAGCCCAGGGAGAAGGGCGTCGGGGGCAGGGCCAAGAGGAAGGGTTGCCGCTGCCGCCATCCCATCATGGGTTCTGTGGGGACAGGCGGGAGGAGCGGCGGCTTTGGAGTGCCTGCTATCCCTGGAATAGATGCGGGCCTGCAGCGGGAGCATTCGGCGACCTACAGCGGCTGATCGCCCTGGCAACCCGGAAGACTTGATCGTCTTCCGGGTCGCCAAGGTGATCAGCCACTTCAGATCGCCGACTGCGCCCCCTGCTGGCCCGGATCGCCTCCAGGAATGGCAGGCACTCCATAGAAGGGCGATCAGCTGGGGAACAGATGAGGGTGAGAGAGGGTGGAGGCCTGCAGCCTCCGATTGCCTGCTGCTCTGCTCTCCTCTGCTGTGGTGGCAGCTGAGCCTGCTTTGCTATCTGCTGGGCTGGGTCCAATGGGCCATTCCATCTTGGTTCGCACCTTGTCTTCTTGAATTTAATTTAATTTTAGTGGTTTTTATTATTATTTTATAATAATTTTATTATAATAATATGTTATATTATAATTTCAATATATTATATCTATATACAGTATATTATAGTATATATAGAGAGTCTATATATAGAGTATAATATAATAATGATATTAATAATAATATATGACTATTTCTTGATATATTAATATGTTAATATTAATGTGTAGTATATAGCAAATAAATAAATAAATAATGTAGATTAGAATGTAGTTCCGCCTTTAGGTGCGGCCCTCCATAATATTTTTGGCTCTCGTGTGGCCCCTTGGGAAAAATAATTGCCCACCCCTGTTCTAGAAGCATTTTCTCCTGATGTTTTGCCTGCATCTATGGCAAGCATCCTCAGAGGTTGTGAGCATATTTATTTCAATCCTTGAGTTGGCTTCTTTTTAATGAGACATAACAGAACAATATAATTATTATTGTCACCATTCCTTACTACCCCATTTTTCCTAAGTATTGGGAACCAAAACAGTATCATTCACTCCTCCCTGCTCTTTAAAAAAAAAGATATATAACATGCAAAAGAATTCTTTATGAATATGCAAGATACCACAACCAATAGAAACACAAAGGAGTGGAACAGGTGGCCAAGGAAGGGATATCATTAAAATACAGTGAGACCAGCATTAGTATCCCCCCTGCGACTTTTGCCCATCACTGGAAATTTACCTTTCTGAAGCTGTAGTCCAGAGAAGTCACCTGGGAAAGCAAAGGAAAAAAACCCAAAGATATGAGACTAGGCTGCTGCATTTTTCATGACATGCTGCCATGCTTTGTTTGCCTCCTCAAGTATTGTTTTCTTCTTAATGGGGAGGGGGCACAATGGGGTCTTTTGGGGGTATCACCATCTTGAAAGGTCACAGGTTGCAGAGTGACTGAAATGGGAACAAGAGGGAAGTGAGTATGGGTCTATCATGGTCTGTTCACATGCGAGGTTTGACTGAAAAGTAATGCCTCCACCTTCGTAACTCCTCCACAGTAGGCAGTACTGGTATGCGGCAGGTACTGGCTTGTTCAGTAGACTCTCCTCTACAGTTCCATTTTGGCAGGAAGCCTTCGCATTGAATGGTTGTGTTGTTAAAGTGCAAAGTATGGAACCCTGCGCAGACGGTTGGTCAATGCAACTTAAGCAGTGTGCAGTCATTGAATTCTTGACAGCAGAAGGTGCCACTCCAAAGGAGATTCATCAGAGAATGCAAGCTGTTTGTGGTGATTGTGTTTATGCAAGTACTGTGCGTCATTGGGTGAGTAAGTTTAAAGATGTTGAGGTGGGAACATCTGACTTGTGTGACAAACGAAGAGTTGGACATCCTGTGACAGCAACCACCGAGTTTCACAAGCAAAAGGTTGACAGATTGATTCAGGACGATCGTGGTATCACTCAGAAATTTCAAGCATAATCGGCATTTCACAAGAATGTGTGGGTCACATTATTGCTTTGCTTGGCCATCGGAAGGTCTATGCACGATGGGTACCCAGGATGAGAGCACTGTGAGACGTTGGAAGCAGAGTGTCGACTTCTTCCGTGACGACTTCAGAAAACTTGGCAGAAATGTATCCAATTGTCTGATGATGATGTGGAAAAGTGAATAGTGGTAGTTAAAGAGCACATTCTAAGGATTATTTCTGTGTTTGATTTATTAAAATATTCCCATCCAAACCCAAGTAATGAAGGTGGAGGCATTACTTTTCATTCAACCCTCGTAAGTTGGTCAGACCTCACTTGGAGTCACTTGGAGTCCAACTCAGGGCACCAAATTCAAGAAGCAAACAGAGAAGCTGGGATGTGTCCAGAGAAGGGCAACCAAAAGGATCAAAGGTTTGGAAATCTATGAAACCCTTTGGGGAAGAACCTAAGGAGCTGGGTATGTTTAGCCTGGAGAAGAGACGGCTGAAAGGAAACCACTGTGATAGTTTCACCTTAAGGTTTCCATAGGTCGGAAACACCTTGAAGGCACACAGCAATCTCAATGGCATGAGACTGGTCTAGCTGGGAAGTTACAGATTACAGTCTACCTGATCCTACAGTGGCTGCGCATGGCTTGCCTGCAACAGGCAGGGAAAATAGCAGCTGCATCCACAATTCCTGTTGATTCCTGAGCAGGAAAAAGGGGACGGAGAGAGGGGGGGGGGGAGGAAAGCACGTAGGGCTGTTCTACAATTTCGCAATTTCGAGGCAGCCCTCCCAACAGGAATTCCGTAATTCGAAATTCCGAATTTTGGGATTCCGAATTTTCTTGCTGATAGCTCATTGGCTGATGGCTAACAGCTGACTCTACCTTCTGCTGATTTTTTTTTGCCCATTTTTTTAAAGCGGACGCCATTTTTGAAGACTTCCGAATTTCGGAAATACTTCCGAATCAATTTCGAAATTTTCCAATTTTTTTTCAAAAGTCCATATAATCTGAAATGACAGCTACAATTAGATCCAAAATGAGTTTCGAAACTTTTTTTCTTGGCTTAACCAGCCCTAGAAGGCAGAGACACCTTTATCACCAGCTAATCTCAGTGTCTTAAACAGCATGGATCATTTTTGGTCACCAAAAGAGGGAATTATAAATACTGGTGAAAAAAAGATGTAATCCCTTCACAAAATATTCTCATTTGCTCATGAAAGGTATACTTAACCTGTCTGTTTCATTTTACATGTGTATATATTATTAATTTTGGGTTAACAGACTGCTGTAGCGTATTGAATTTTCTTCCCCCATGGCTTAGAGACCTATCCCCATTATTTCCATTTTCTGCCTCTGATGCTGAAAGTTCCATCTATTTCATTAAATGAGCTATTCTTATAAAAGCAGATACACTAAATATGTAATATGTTTTTGTATGTGTCTTAACTACTGTTGTCACATTACCTGCCTGACCTTATCTCACAATTGTGTCACAGAACAAAACTCTACCTGGACTCTTAGTTGGAAAGAAAGGCAATGGTGTCTGGCCATGGAAAAATAGGCCCGCTACTTCTGATTCAGGCTGTGAGGAGAGAAGCACACAAACCAGAGCTCCCCTGTATTCCCTTATGGGCCATTAAAGAGACCAGCATTACTCCTTGTGGACAGGCCCGGATTACCCATAAGGCCATCCGAGGCCATGGCCTCGGGCGGCAGATTTTGGGTGGCGGCATTTCTAGGCCTGAAGGAAGGGGTGAGGGGAGGTCCCGCCGCCCCTAGGGCGATTAACGTGGCTTCCCCCGCCGCCGCCCCGCTTGTGCTGGTGGGCACCACTCCTTCCTTCAGTGAAGGGAGGAGGGGCGCCGGTGCTAGCGCCGCGGCGGCAGGGGAAGCCGCATGAGTCACCCTAGGGGCGGGACTTCCGGCGGCGCCTTCTTCCTTCATGCCGGTTCCGCTCCCCTCCCTTCACTGAAGGGAGGAGCGGAGCCGCTGCCGGCGAGAAGGAGAAGGCGCCGTCAGAAGTCCTGCCCTTAGGGCGACTCACGCGGTTTTCACCGCCGCCGTCCCGTTCGTGTTTGGGGCCCGGGCGAGCGGGGCGGCGAAAACCGCGTGAGTCGCCCTAGGGGCGGGACTTCCAGTGGCGCCTTCTCCCCTCACGCCGGTTCCGCCCCCCTCCCTCACTGAAGGGAGGAGGGGCGGAGCCGCTGCCAGCGAGAAGAAGGCACCGCCGGAGTCCCGCCCCTAGGTGACTCGCGGCTTCCCCCGCCGCCACGCTCACACTGGCGCCCCTCCTCCCTGAAGGGAGGAGGGGTGCCGGCGCGAGCGCGGCAGCGGCGGGGGAAGCCGCATGAATCACCCTAGGAGCGGGACTTCCGGCGGCGCCTTCTCCCTCTCGCCGGCCCCGCCCCCCGCAAGAGGCCCCGCCCCCCGGGGGCGGCATTTAGACAGGCGGCCTTGGGCGGCACAGTCCGCTAATCCGGGCCTGCTTGTGGACACACTTCTTTACCTTGGAACTGATGGATGACAGCAAGTAGGAAAGAGTGCAGATCACAAAGCTCCCAGGTCTTCCATTTCAGCTCTGGAGAGAAAGCCACTGGCTTCTCAAATGGTTTCTCCTCCTTAGACCTAGAAGGGAAAAACAAGGTAAACCCACCACTGATCCAACCCAGATTCCTGGAGTGGAGCAAAAGAAGGGAAATTAACAGTTTATTTATTATTTATTTATTATTCGGATTTACTAGACCGCCCCTCCCGAGGCTCGGGGCGGTTTCCAACACAATAAAATTATTACACAGCAGCCTAAAAACATCATAAAACATTCCTAAAAGCAATCAAACAATCAATCCTAAAAACAATCAGATATTTCATAAAACATCACAGTAGGTCAGGTTAAAACCGATCTACAATACAGAATCAGCATGGTTAGGTGGCGAGGTTTAATGTTCAGGTGCTAACGATCGTCAAATGCTTGCCGAAATAGCCAAGTCTTGCAAGCCCTGCGAAAGGCCATCAGGTCCTGCAGGGCCTGCATCTCGGCCGGCAGAGAGTTCCACAGGGTCGGAGCAGCCACCGTGAATGCTCTCTGTCGGCTGCTGGCCAACCTGTAGAACTTCACACCTGGGGCTTCAAGAAGATTATAACCCTCTGAGCGCAGTGATCTTCTGGGCACGTATGGGGTAAGCCGCTCCCTCAAGTACACTGGCCCCAAACCATGTAAGGCCTTAAAAGTCAAGACTAACACTTTGAAGGAAATCTGGCATTCAATAGGTAACCAGTGCAGTTCGCGCAGCCGAGGTGTTATGTGGGCTGTTCTAGGAGCTCCCAGCAAAGGTGAGCTGCCGCGTTCTGCACCAGTTTAAGCTTCCGGGTCGCCGACAAAGGAAGGCCAATGTAGAGCGCGTTACAGTAATCGAGCCTCGAGATGACAGTGGCTTGGATCACCGTGGCTAGGTCGCAGCGGGATAGGTAGGGAGCCCAGACGTCTTGCTTGCCGTAGATCAGGGCTGCCCAACTGGCGGCCCGGGGGCCGCATACGTCCACCAGCCCCTTCCCTATGGCCCCCGCCTACCCTGCAAAAATATATTTTTTAAAAATATTTTTTTAAAAAAATCGATCTCCGGGGGGCGGGGATGGGTGGCGTCAGGCATGGCGCCGAGCCTGACGTCACCCAGCCCCGCTCGCTCGCTTCCTCCTCCTCCATCCCACCTCTCCCCCTGGTGCACCAATTGGGAACGCTGGGGGGGGAGGCAGGGAGGGAGGAGGCGTGCCTAAAGAGGAGGAAGGGAAGCACTTCCCTTCCTCCTCTTTAGGGCACGCCTTCTCCCGCTCTGCCTCTCCTCCCGTTGCACTGATCGGTGCGCCGGTGGGAGAGGCAGAACAGAGGAAGAGGTGGGCCTAAAGAGGAGGAGGGGAAGCGCGTCCCTTCCTCCTCTTTAGGCACGCCTTCTCCGTTCTGCCTCTCCTCCCGGCGCACTGATCGGTGCGCCGGAGGGAGAGGCAGAACAGAGGAGGAGGCTGGCGTGACACTTTAGGAGGGAGGGCAAAGCCATGGAGGGCTCCCTTGGCTTTGCCCTCCTTTTAAGGGGTCACGCCAGTCTCAGAAGCGAAATCGCCGCTTCTGAGGCTGGCGTGACACTTTAGGAGGAGGGGCCGGGGTGGGGCCGGGGGTGGGGCGGAGTGGCGCGGAGCGCCCCCCCCAGGTCATCAGTGACTGGAAGTCCGGCCCTAGGTCCGGAAGAATTTGGACAGCACTGCCGTAGATGGAAAAAGGCTGTCTTGCAGGCACAAGCAATTTGTGCCTCCATAGACAGCTGGGGGTCCAACTCCAAAAGTTTCAGCAGCAGACAGTTAGGAGAACATCATTCCCAAGGTCTCAAGGTATGGGTGCAGCTGGCGCACAAGTTTTAATTGTGTAAAGGCGCTCCTGGCCACAGAGTCAACAATGAGTCCAGGAGCTCCCCCAGACTACGAACCTGTGCCTTCAGAGGGAACGCGACCCCATCTGACACAGGCTGTAACCCCATACCCTGATACGCCTTCCAACTGACCAGGATTGTATGACCAGGATTGTATGGGAAAATGGATTGCATTGGGGATGAGATTGGGAAACGAGAAAAGCAGGAGGAGCACATGCCCTGGAGACTAGGATGCGGAGCAATGGCTTCAAACTACAGGAAAGGAGATTCTCTCTGAACTTTAGGAAGAACTTCCTAACTGTGAGTGATGTTCAGCAGTGGAACTCTCTGCCCCAAAGTGTGGTGGAGACCCCTTCTATGGAGGCTTTTAAACAGAGGCTGGGTGGCCATCTGTTGGCAGTGCTTTGAATGCGATTGTCCTGCTTCTTGGCAGGGAGTTGGATTGGATGGCCCACAAGGTCTCTTCCAACTCTAGGATTCTATGAATGGAAGGCAAAGAATGACAACAGCTGATATTTTTTTCTTGTCCAGAGCAACTTGAGAAACTGCAAGTTGCTTCTGGTGTGAGAGAATTGGCTGTCTGCAAGGACTTTGCCCAGGGGATGCCTGGATGTTTTTTGTTAAAAAAATTTTTATTAAAGATTTTAATTTGCAAATACAGACATGGGGATGATTTTGCACACTTAATGGAAGGATGGGGGGGGGGGTACAAGGATATGGGGGGCAATAAACAATAGGAGGATATAGTGAGGTTGGGGAGGTGTACATTGTGAAAGGGGGGTAGGAAGCAAATATTCGAATCCACAAAACCCGCGAAAAGAATAAATGAAAAAGAAAGAAACAAACAAAAAAAACCAAAAAAAAGCAAAAAAGAGAGACAAAAACAAAAAAAAACACATATGGAAAATATTGACTTCCATTTTTGGTACATCAAGTCAATGGCTTAAAATTTCATGTTGATTTTTACTACTTAATCTTAGCTCTAAATTCTAATTTCTCCTCTTACACCAAATTTTAAAATAAATACTAGACTATTATCCGTTTTAACACACACCAACGTCCTCTCTCTATTTTATATCTTAAGTATCTTATTGCTTTAGCTTTATTATGATCTATATTCATCAAACATAGTCCAGTCAGTGGGATTAATAGGTCTTCCATTGCTTTGTCTTAAAAAGAAAGTCAGCTTGTCCATGTCTCTTATGTCCGACAATTTATCTCGCCATTGGTCCAAATCTGGAGTTTTTTTCCCAGTTTCCAAAACCTAGCATATGTTATTCGGGCTGCAGTGATAATATAAGTAAATAATATATCTTCATTCCGGTTTAAATGCAGGTGTTTATCCGTAAGACCCAATAAGAAAAAAATCTGGTTTGAGTGGGATTTCTAGTTTCAATTTTTGTGTGTGTTTTCTCTTGTATATCTTTCCAAAAGCTTATAGCTTTTGGGCAAGTCCACCATAAGTGGTAGAAACTGATCACTTTTAGTTTGCATTTCCAACATATATTTCAATTATTTTTATACATTATACTTAATTTTTTGGAGGATAAATACCATCTGTGGAATAATTTTAGCCAATTTTCTTTAAGGTTTGATGAATATGTATATTTTATTTTCTTAGTCCAAATTTGCTGCCATTCCTGTAATTTTAATGGGCGTCCTATGTTTTTAGCCCAATTTACCATACATCATTTATATTAGGGATGCCTGGATGTTTTGATGTTTTACCATCCTTGCGGGAGGCTTCTCTCATGTCCCCGCAAGGGGAGCTGGAGCTGACACAGGGAGCTCATCTGCGCTCTCCCCGGATTCAAACTGCTGACCTACCAATCTTCAGTCCTGCTGGCAAAAGGGTTTAACCCATTGCACCACCACGGGCTCCTCTACAACGGCTGATGAAGATTCATCTGTTGAGAGATTCATGAATCTGTAGCCCCTTCTACACTGCCATATAATCCAGATTATGCACTGGGAATGTGGCGCAGCCATGGCCGGTTCGTCCATTAGGCGGACTACGCAGGCGCGTAGGGCGACATCACCCAGGAGGGCGTCGCCACCTGGGAGGGCGCGCCGCGCCGGCTCCGCCCCCGCTGCGCCGCCCGCCGCGCCTGCCCCGCTGTTGTGCCGGCCAGGCCTCCGCAGCCGGCTCTGCGGCCTGCGCTGCCACGCCCGGCCAGCCCTCCGCAGCTGGCTCCACAGCCTGCGCCGCCACGCCGGCTGTTAGGCCGGCTGCGCCTCCGCATGCTCGAAAAAGCTCTGCGCATGCGCACTGACTCAGAGCGCACCTCCCGCTTTGGAGCCAGTGCGTGTCGCGCATGCGCATGCGCACTGGCCTCCAAAGCGGGAAGTGCGCTCTGGAGTCAGTGCGAGTGCGCAGAGCTTTTTCACGCATGCGCACTGGGTTCCCCTCGGGAGCAACGGGGGGAGGGTGGAAACATTTTTTTCGTTTACCCCCCGGGAACAGGTAGGTCCGCCCCTGGGCGCAGCTGGCTGGGAGTCAGCTGCATAAGATCCCTACTGACCAGAAGGTCATGAGTTCGAGGCCTGCCCGGGTTGGGGTGAGCTCTCGACCAATTGTGTAGCTCGTTGTCTGTCTATGGCTTTGTATGTTTGCCTGTATATGTGTATTGTGATCCGCCCTGAGTCCCCTGTGGGGTGAGAAGGGCGAAATATAAATGATGTAAATAAATAAATAAATTTATATGGCAGTGTAGAATTGGGCTTAGGGACCTTCCAGACAAGGCCCTATATCCCAGATTTTCTGCTGCCAGATAATCTGGGATAAAGAGAAAACCTGGGATCAGATCCTGGGATATAGGGCCTGTCTGGAAGGGCCCTTAGTTGAGAGATTCATGATTCTCAACTATGGGACAAAATAACTGAGCTGATGAAGTGAAGCTTAAGGTAAAGGTTTTCCCTGACATGAAGTCTAGTCATGTCTGACTCTAGTGGGTTGGGTGGTAGTGCTCACCTCCATATCTAAGCTGAAGAGCCAGCATTGCCTGGAGATGCTTCCAAGGTCATGTGGCCAGCATGACTGCATGGAGTCCCTTCCCACCAGAGCAGTAACTACTGATCTACTCACCTTTGCATATTTTCGAACTGCTAGGTTGGCAGAAGCTGGGCCTAACAGCAGGAGCTCACCCCGCTCCCTGGATTCAAACTACCAACCTTTTGGTCAACAAGTTCAGCAGCTCAGCAGATTAACCCACTTCGGGGCCCTACAAGCAAGCTTGGAACTTACTTGGAGCTTACTTGGAACTTACTAATTTACTCGTTATAATGACGAGGGGGCTTTTGTTTATTATGGGTTTTATAAATAGTAGAATGCTAATAAAAGTAGAAGGGTGATTATATAACAGCAGTTCAAACAAAGAGACTAAATAGAGATGAAAATCGGTATGCAGTGAGTGAGAGGTTTGTACATTAGTCTTTCCATTCGTTAGTTTTGTTCTTTATTGTGTAGACGTGTGTCCTTGTTTGTTTTATATTTGTTAAGTAGAACTTTTTTTTAAAAAAAAACAAACACAAACCAAAACTGTAATTTGTGTAAACATGTTTTTGTTTGTCTTTCTCGGTTGTTTGATAAAAATTATTTTTACAAAAGATGACTGGGATCTACTTACTTGAGCAAAAGACTCCACATATCCTAGAAGACGAAAGAGAAACAGAAGAGGATGTCATTGCAAAATTAGGAATAGTGCAACCATACTTTGGACTACATGCTCTAAAGCAGTGTTTCCCAACCTTTTTTGGGCCGCGGCACACTTTTTACATTTGCAAAATCCTGGGGCACACCACCAACCAAAATGGCACAAAATGACACTCTAACACAGTAATACATATAGTTAATATGTTTTTAAAAATGTATTTATACACTCAGTGTGAACCTGGGCCTGTTTCGATGAACACAACATAGTTATCCTGGCAGAAATGGCAGAAAGACACAAACTTCCCACGCAGAACTTCCATAACCAAGAGAAAATGCTATAAGAGTTTGGTGGGCATTGACCTTGAGTGTTGGAGTTGGAGTTCACCTATATCCAGAGAGCACTGTGGACTGAAACAATGTTGGATCAGGACCAAACTTGGCATGAATACTCAATATGCCCAATATGAACGCAGATGGAGTTCAGGGGAAATAGACCTTGCCATTTGGGAGTTGTAGTTGCTGGGATTTATAGTTCCCCTACAATCAAAGAGCATTCTGAACCCCACCAATGATAGAACTGGGCCAAACTTCCCACACAGAACCCCCGGGAGGCAAGAGGAGGTCTCTACTTGGGGAAAGGGAGGCGGGCCTTCCCAATGCATGGAGAGGGAGAGACCAAGTAGACAACGGGTGGGGAGGGTGTGTGTGTGTGTTTGTAATGTTGTGCCTTTATCGAGGTAGGTTTCTTAGGGTTTTTATACTTCAACACACTAGACTCCCCCCCCCCCCCTTTCCTGGAGGTTCCAATTTTCCACGGCACACCTGATGATCGCTCACGGCACACTGGTTGGGAAACACTGCTCTAAAGCAGTGTTTCTCAACCTGGGGGTTGGATCCCTGGGAAATATGCTCACTCCAATCTGACTACTGTATTTTGAACTAGGAGCCCCTGTTAGCGCAATGGATTAAGCTCTTATGCCAGCAGGACTGAAGACCCACTGGACGAACGGTCAAATCTGGGGAGAGTGTGGATGAGCTCCCTCTGTCAGCTCCAGCTTCTCATGTGGAGACATGGGAGAAACCTCCTACAGCAGGGGTGCCCACACTTTTTCAGCATGCGAGCTACTTTTAAAATAACCAAGTCAAAAAGATCTACCTTCTGCGCTGCTGCTCATGCCGCTGCAAGCGTGCTTATGCCGCCACCCGCACGGCATTGCGGGAATGAGGGAGCATGAGCCTCTCTCTCGCCGGCTCTCTCCCTGCCTCTCTCTCGCTGGCTCTCTCCCTGCCTCTCTCGTCCAGAAGCAGTCGTGCAGCCTCCGCTGCCGGCAAGAGAGAGGCAGGGAGAGAGCCGGCGAGAGAGAGGCTCCTTCCGCCCGTGTGCCATTGCGGGAACGAGGGAGCATGAGGCGGGGCCTCCGGACGCCCCGCCTTGCGCTCCGCCCTGCCTCTCTCTCGTCCAGAAGCAGCCGTGCAGCCTCCACTGCTGGCGAAAGAGAGAGGCAGGGAGAGAGCCGGCGAGAGAGAGGCTTCTTCGGCCCGCGCGACATTGCGGGAACGAGGGAGTGTGAGGTGGGGCCTCCGGAGGAGCCTCTCTCTCGCTGGCTCTCTCCCTGCCTCTCTCGTCCAGAAGCAGTCGTGCAGCCTCCGCTGCCGGCAAGAGAGAGAGGCAGGGAGAGAGCCGGCAAGAGAGAGGCTCCTTCCGCCCGTGTGGCATTGCGGGAACGAGGGAGCTTCCTTGTTCCCGCAATGCCCCGCGGAAGGTGCTCCCTCAATCCGCAATGCCACGCGAGGGTAGGCGTGCCCAGGGCCGAAGCGCCCCATCCGACTGCGATCGACCTCATTTGGACTCAGCCCAGGCAGATGCGACAGTCAGGATTGCTTCCTATCAGCTTTGGCTGATCGGAAAACTGTGCCCCTGCCTAGATTTGGAGAATCGAAAGGTGGTAATTTCACTCACTGGTAGCCTCAAGGTTGGACTTCTGTAATGCGTATTACATTGAGCTACCTCTGTACCAAGTTTGGAAACTCCAATTAGGTCAATTTTATTTTCTGTATCAGGAGTGACTTGAGAAACTACAAGTCGCTTCTGGTGTGAGAGAATTGGCCGTCTGGAAGGATGTTGCCCAGGGGTGTTTTACCAGCCTATAGGACAGGGCTGCCCACGAAGTCGATCACGATTGACTCGTCGATTGCTAGTTCAAATGAGGTCGATCACAGCCGGATGGGGCGCTTCTGTCCTGCGTGCGGTGCTCCTTCCGCGGGGCATTGGGGACCGAGGGAGCGCCTTCTGTGGGACATTGTGGGAACAAGGGAGCGCGAGGTGGGGCCTCCGGAGGCCCCGCCTCACGCTCCCTCATTTCCGCAATGCCATGCAGGCCGAAGGAGCTTCTCTCTCACCGGCTCTCTCCCTGCCTCTCTCGCCAGCAGCGGAGGCTGCACGGCTGCTTCCGGACGAGAAAGAGGCAGGGCGGAGCATGAGGTGGGGCCTCCGGAGGCCCCACCTCACGCTCCCTTGTTCCCGCAATGCCGCACGGGCGGCAGGAGTGCGCGCGCGGCGGCAGGAGTAACGTCGCGGAAGGTAGATCTTTTCGACTTGGTTATTTTAAAAGTCGCTCGCATGCTGAAAAAGTGTGGGCACCCCTGGTGTAGGAGGTTTCTCTCATGTCTCCACATGAGAAGCTGTAGCTGACAGAGGGAGCTCATCCGCATTCTCCCCAGGTTTGACCGTTCGTCCAGTTGGTCTTCAGTCCTGCTGGCACAAGGGCTTAATCCACTGCGCTAACAGGGGCTCCTAGTTCAAACTACAGCAGCCAGATTGGAGTGAGCATATTTCCTAGGGATCCGACCTCCAGGTTGAGAAACACTGCTTTTCTCATCCAGTCCATTACCTATTCCCAGGCCCGGATTAGCGGACTGTGCCACCCAAGGCCGCCTGTCTAAATGCTGCCCCCCTGGGGGGCGGGGGCGGCGAGAAGGCGCCGCCGGAAGTCTCGCCAATAGGGCGACTCACGTGGCTTCCCCCGCTGCCGCCGCGCTTGCACCAGCGCCCCTCCCCCCTTCAGTGGGCGCCGATGGAAGCTGGGCGGTGGCGGGGGACATCGCACGAGTCGCCGTAGGGGCGGGACTTCTGGCGGCGCCTTCTTCTCGCCGGCAACAGCTCCGCCCCTCCTCCCTTCCCCGGCGCCGCTGGAAGTCCTGCCCCTAGGGCAACTCACGCGGTTTTCGCCACGGCGGTGCTCGTGTTTGGGGCACGGGTGAGCGGGCCGGCGGCGTGGGAAGCCACGTGAGGGGCGGGACTTCCAGCGGCGCCTTCTCCCCTCACGCCAGTTCCGCCTCCTCCCTTCACTGAAGGGAGGGGCAGAGCCGCTGCCAGCGAGAAGGCGTCACCGGAAGTCCCGCCCCTAGGGCGACTCTCGCGGCTTCCCCCACCGCCGCCGCCCAGCTCCCACCGGTGCCCCTCCTCCCTTCACTGAAGGAAGGTGTGGCGCCCACCCGCGCGAGCGGGGCGGTGGGGGAAGCCGCGTTAATCGCCCTAGGGGCGGCGGGACTTCCCCTCACCCCTTCCTTCAGGCCCGGAAATGCCGCCCCCAAAATACGCCGCCCGAGGCCAGGGCCTCGGATGGCCTTATGGGTAATCCAGGCCTGCCTATTTCGGGCATTCATTCAGAGGGGACACACTATCCTCAGCTAAGGCTGTTTTTGAAGGCATGGAGAAATATATTTGGGTGTCATTTGCGTAACGACAGCCCTCAGAAAAGGCAAAAAATGAGAAGCTTAGACTTATATGTAATTAATTAGCTATACCTGTATGTGATGCACAGTTGGATATGTAATTGAGCCCTGGCTGTACCCAACTATGGCTGTTACAAAAGGTTTTGTATCCAGATTTTCATTTGATAGTTTTGTTACTATCAACCAATCTTACCTGCAGAAATTCATCTGATGGCAGATGGAATTTCCCCTTAATCTCCTGTCTAAGATTTTCCAAAAAGAAGAGTTTCTGGTCAACTATGGCCAAGTTTTCATCTCTTTTTCTTGAAATCTGATTCTCCAGCTCTTCCATCTCGGCCTGGAGATATTTCTCCCATTTTTCTAGATACTGGCGAATTCCTGTGATTTCTCCTAAGGTTTTTCCCACTTCTTCTATCGGTTTCTGCAGTAAACATACGGAAAAGGAAGGAGATGAGACTCATGTTAGGATAGGGTTGCCTGAGTGAGAGAGAAAAAGATTGCTGCTGCTTTAATAACGTCTTGCTATTATATATTTATTTACCATATTTCTTTCCTGCTCAATCTCATCCCAAAGGGGACTCAGAGCAGCTTGCAGGTTTGGCAATATTCAATGGCACATTGCAAATGCAAATATACCAATATGACATATTAAGTAGTAAAAACAGATAAAACATATAATACAATTAAAACTGTTAAAATTATTATTATTATTTACTTTACTTTACTTATGAGTTGTTGTAGGTTTTTCGGGCTATATGGCCATGTTCTAGAACAGGGGTGCTCACACTTTTTCAGCATGCGAGCTACTTACAAAACAACCAAGTCAAAATGATCTACCTACCCACTACAAAAATGTGAAACATATAACACAATATCAGCTTTGAACTGGGTTTTCTGAATCCACACTGCCATATAATCTGATTCAAAGCAGATAACATGGGATTTTATTCAACTGTGTGGAAAGGACCTCTGATAACCCACCTGGGCAGCGTCGGGAGCCTGTGGGGCGGGACTGAGCCTTCCTCCCGCCCTGCCCGCAATCTACCAGGACTCCCTACACGATCTACCAGTAGATCGCAATCTACCTAATGAGCACCCCTGTTCTAGAAACATTCTCTCCTGACATTTCGCCTGCATCTATGGCAAGCATCCTCAGAGGTTGCGAGGTCAGGCGAAACTTCAGGAGATAATGCTTCTGGAACATGGCCATACAGCCTGGAAAATGACACCGTTCTTAAATGACACAGCCGGATTAGATCCCTTCCAGTCCGGCTTCCGTGCTGGGCACGGGACGGTGACTGTGCTGGTCTTCATTACAGACCAGATACGTTGCCAGTTGGACCAAGATGGATCAGCGCTGCTCGTGTTATTGGACCTCACGGCAGCTTTTGATATGGTAGATTACGCATTATTGATCCACTGTTTAGCCGTGACGGGAGTTAGAGGGACTGCCCTTAAATGTGTATCCTCCTTCCTCCAAGACCGGGGACAACGGGTGGAGAGGGGAGGTGTAGTCTCCGAGAGGCTCCCTCTAAGCTGTGGGGTCCCTCAGGGGGCTATTCTCTCCCCTCTGTTATTTAACATCTATATGCATCCACTTGCCCGACTGGTGCGTAGCTTTGGTCTGGAGTGCCATCAGTACGCGGATGACACCCAGCTTGTGCTGAGAATGGAAGGCCGGACGGACTCCGTACCCGATAATTTCCATCTGTGCCTTGAGGCCGTGACTGGATGGCTATGGGCCAGCCAGTTGAGGGTGAACCCATCGAAGATAAAGATCCTATGTCTGGGCCGCCCGGGTGGGGGAGTGTGCCGGCTGCCTACCCTGGATGGCGAGGCATTACGTCCGTCATCTTCAGTAAAAAGTCTGGGAGTCCAATTGGACTCACTGCTGACAATAGAGGCCCAGGTCTCCACTGTGAGCAGATCCGCATTTTTCCATCTGCAACAGGCTAGGCGGTTGGCACCTTACCTATCCAGGAGCGACCCAGCTATGGTGATCCAGGCAACAGTCATCTCGAGATTAGACTACTGTAACGCCCTCTACATTGACCTCCCTTTGTCTGTGATCCAGAAACTTAAGCTAGTTCAAAATGCTGCAGCTCGACTGCTCGCTGGAGCACCGGTGAGATGTCATATCAGCCCCATTTTGCAGCAATTGCACTGTCTCCCAATAGAGTACCAGATTGCATTCAAAGTGCTGGTTCTAACCTTTAAGGCCTTGTATGGTCTAGGGCCGGTGTACCTGAAGGCCCGCCTTACCCCATATATTCCCCAGAGATCACTATGGTCGAAGGAACAAAACCTCCTTGATGTCCCTTCTATCCGAACTTACCACTCATCAGTTACTAGGCAAAGAGTCTTCTCAGTGGTGGCTCCGACTCTATGGAACGTTTTACCAGATGAAGTTCGATCAATTAGTGAACTGGCCCATTTCCGGAGGACTTGTAAGACTACCTTTTTCCGGCAAGCATTCAATCTTAGCGACCCCTCTTAAATCTCATAGAAACTTGGTTTTTATATATATTGCTTTTTTAATGTATATGCTTTTAGATTTTGTGAACAGCCCCGAGCCTACGGGGAGGAGAGGTATAGAAACAGAAATATTTTTTTTAAAAAACTCACAGCAACCCAGGGATTCTGGCCATGAAAGCCTTCGACAATATATGGTCTGTCCATTGTCAGTCAAATAAATAGTTTGGATTATTATTGCTGCGTCTGCTGCTCAAATGGTTTAAGCTTTTTCCTAAAGGATAGGAGAGAGGGGGTTGACCTGATTTCATTAGGGAGTTCCACAGGCAGGGAGCCATCGAGAAGGCCCAGTCTCTCGTCCCCGCCAGTTGTGCTTGCGAGGGTGGCAGGATAGATAGCGGGGCCTACCCCGATAATCTTAAAACTCCGAGGTGGGTCATAGAGGGAGATATATTCAGAAAATCAAGCTGGGCCAGAACTGTTTATGGCTTTATAGACCAAAGCCAGCACTTTGAATTGTGCCCAGTAGAAGACTGGCAGCCAGTGGAGCTGACATAACCGGGCTGTGTGTGTGTGTATGTGTGTGATGTAACAGGGGTCAGTTGAAGAAACATTCTAAAAGCATGTGTTTACATCATCTCACATGTCCTTTGTTATTCTCCCCAAAAATGGGCGTCCTCACATTGCATTGTCTTTGAACCTCCCCTATGAATATCTATCTATCTAATCTCATCCTTGGTTTTTTATTACTGTATTTTGCACATGTGGCCCGCTCCTTTTATCTGATTTGATTGTTTTATTTTGCTTGAAATGTTGTTTTATGTTTTTATGTTATTGTATTGATATGTATTTCTGGGCTTGGCCTCATGTAAGCCGCCCCAAGTCCCTTTTGGGGAGATGGTGGCGGGATACAAATAAAGTTTTTTTATTATTAGACTGAGGGGGAGAACCCTTCGTGTCCCCACCATGAGGCACTCTTCATTCCCCATTGCTTTAGCCCTTGCCTTCCTCTGAGGCTGTATTTCTTGCAATGGATATCTATTTATGAACCCTGGTCTCCAGCATGTGGCGCAGCTGGCTAAGTGTCAGCTGCATAAGATCTCTCTGACCAGTAGGTCATGAGTTCGTGGTCTGCCCGGGTCGAGGTGGGTGCTCAACCTTTAAGTGTAGCCTGCTTCCATCTTTGCAGCCCGAAAGACAGTTGCATCTGTCAAGTAGGAGATAAAGGTACCACATTAAGTGGGGAGGCAACTTTTGACTGAATTATGAGGCCATTAAAGAACTCCAGGAACGCTGAGGAATGCGGAAGGAACCACAAGGGACGCTGGGAATGCTGAGAGATGAGGAGTGTGTCAGCTCCCCCTGGTGGCCAGAGTTTGCCTCTGTTCATCTATATGTGTTATGTGGAAAAGGCAGGGATTGTCTGCTAAGTATGTGTACCTGTAATCAGCTCTGAGTCCCCTTCAGGGTGAGAAGAGCGGAATATAAATAAAGTAAATAAACTGTAGTCCAGTGGGCAGGTTGCTGCACCACACAGCCATTAAAAAGACTGAAGCTTCCCAGCTTTCGTTCTATACAACCTCCAGTGCTGATGCACCCTTAGTCTTCTTCCTGATTTATCTTCACACCATCCAAAGGTTTATATCAAAACAATGTATTGTTCTGAGAAATTAAGCTGTCTGTGTGCCTGTATTTCATATGGTTTTCCACGTATTGGTTAAGTCTTTCTTCCTTTCCTAATAACATTTCCACTTATAAGTACACCCAAATACCTGGGAGTTACCCTGGACCGTTCTCTGATCTACACGAAGCACTGCCTGAATACCAAGCAAAAAGTGGACGCTAGAAACAAAAAATCATACGAAAGCTGACTGCCACAACCTGGGGATCACAACCAGATACAGTGAAGACATTTTGATACTCTGCTGCTGAGTACGCATGCCCAGTGTGGAACACATCTCACCACGCTAAAACAGTGGATGTGGCTCCTAATGAGACATGCCGCATTATCACAGTCTGTCTGCGTCCTACGCCACTGGAGAAATTACACTGTCTAGCCGGTATTGCACCACCTGACATCCATCGGAAAGTAGCAACCAGTAGTGAAAGGACCAAGGCAGTGACATCTCCAGCCCATCCCCTGTTCGGATATCAGTTAATGTGGTATCAATAATAATAATAGTAATAATAATAACAATGCACTTTATTTATATTCTGCTCTTCTCACCCTGAAGGGGTCTCAGAGCGGATTACATCACACATACGGCAGACAGTCCTTGCTGGTTCCACATACAATTACATACAACATATAACAAGTACAATTTTAGAAGGATTTTTCTTCAGGCTGCGTCACAGGGTGTGTCACAGGGTGCAATAGCGTCATTACGTCACAAGGGGGTGCTGTTGCTTCATCCTCATGACTGAGAGCCTCTGCTTTCCACATTCCACCTTCGGATAGCCGATCTTACTTTTAGGCATTGTAAGTCCTTCTTTGAAAAAATCCTTCCCCACTTGGCGGTTCCCAGTTTTATCTAATCTAATAATACACTTTATGTATATCCTGCCCTTCTCCCCTAGGGGACTCAGAGCAGATTACAGCATTTTACATACATAGGCAAACATTCAATGCCTTTACAATTGTATACAATGAGACCCACAAACAAAGGCAGAGGCCTTTCTGGAGGTGGTGCTCATCTCAGGCTCTGGGAAGTGCTTTCCTCCATTTTCAAGCCGAGGAGCCTACGTTGTTATCTCCTGATTGTGTGGCCAGCAAAATTGCTTGGAGTATCTCTTTGCCTTTTCCCACCAAAGTGATACCTATTTATCTACCCACACATTACATGTTTTCAAACTGCTAGTTTGGCAGGAACTGGAGCTGACAAAGGGGAGCTCACCCCATCTTGTAGATCAGGGCTGTCCAACTTCTACCGGCCCAGGGGCCTAAATTCCGGTCACTGATGACCCGGGGGGCCGTAGGGTCTGCCCCTGGCTCCGCCCCCACCCCGGCTCCGCCCCCGCTCTGCCCCTCCCCTGGCTCCAATTTACTTACAATTCCTAGTTGCATTATTAATTATAAAATAAATATAATATTTTACTAACATTAAATGCAGGGGGGCATTCAAAAGGGCCATCCATACAATTAAATATAATATTTTACTAACATTAAATGCAGGGGGGCATTCAAATACACAATTACATAATAACATAAAGGTTAGCCTGCCCTACCTTCCCAAACGCGCAGGATCCAGGAGCAGCTGGACCACAAGCAGAGGCGACGACCGAGCGAGGCAGCAGCCGGGAAAGTACAAATCACGTCTGCGTGGGCCGCAGGGATGAAGTAGCCGAGATTTCGGCAACAGGAGTATCGCGAGACTACGGAAGCCACACGAGATTTCGCTCTCAACGCAGGCGAGATTTTGCGTTGAGAGCGAAATCCCGTGTGGCTTCCGTAGTCTCGTGATACTTGCTCCGAAACCCGGAAGTGGGTAATTTTAAAAAATATTTTAATTTTAATTTTTTATTATTATTAAAAAGCTTAGGGGGCCTTAGGGAAGGGGCTGGGGCCGTATACGGCCCCCGGGCCGCCAGTTGGGCAGCCCTGTTGTAGATCAAACTGCTGATCTTCTGGCCAGCAGTTCAGGCAACCTTCAGGTCAGCAGTTCAACAGCACAAGGGTTTAACCACCACTGCTCCATCAAATTGTAGATGCAACTGAGAGTCATGTGCTAAGTTCTTTTCATAATCCTTCATCACCCCCAAGCTGTTCTGAGGTTACCAGGTTGAACAGGCCCATCCCCTGTTTGGATATCAGCCAGCACGCCAACGACTTAAATCAAGAAATAGTTTTCGAAGATCTACAGAGACACTCGCTGGAACATCTCAGCAAGTGGGAGTCCAAGCATGGCAACTAAAACCCAGAACCCCAATCAATCCGATTCTAAATGAGAGACTCCCTCCTGCATACACAAAATATTGGGCGGCTTGGAAGGTGCTGAGCAGACTGAGCTTTGGCAGCGCGAGATGCAGAGCCAACCTTAAGAAATAGGGCTACAAAGTGGAGTCCACAACATGCGAGTAGGGAGGAGAGCAAACCACAGACCACCTACTTCAATGCAACCTGAGCCCTGCCACATGCGCAACTGAAGGCCTTCTGATAGCAACACCAGAGGCACTCCAAGTGGCCAGCTACTGGTCAAAGGACATTTAATGAAATGTCAAGTTTTTAAACTTTGTGTTTTCTCAAATACATTGGTTTGCTCCTGATACAAATAAATTAAATAAAATACTTACAAGTAGATATTGGCTTTCCTCTTCTGTCTCTGCTTTATATGCCAGAATATTTTCTTCCTCCTCCTTAAAATCCTGGCAAATACTCATCAAACCCTGAAGAGAAACAAGGATTCAGGTTTGATTGGAAGCAAAGGGGGAAGGAAGAGAAAGAGCAAAGTTGCTGTGAGTTTTCCAGGCTGTGTGGCCATGTTCCGGAAGCATTCTTTCCTGACGTTTCACCTGCATCTATGGCAGGCATCCTAAGAGATTGTGAGGTCTGTTTATATATCTCTGGAATGCTCAGGGCAAGAGAAAGAATTCAGGAAATGTCAAGAAAGACTGCTTCGGGAACACGCCCATACAGCCCGGAAAACTCCCATTAACCCAAAGTGGTTCCCAAACTTTTTTGGCCTACCGCCCCCTTTCCAGGAAAAAATTTACTCACCGCCCCCCTAGAAATTGCCTTTTTAAAAAAAAAATTAATTGGAATTAAACAGAAAGATATATTTATTTATTAGATTTCTGCGGCACCACTCCCAGAAGGCTCGGGGCGGCTCACACAAGCATATATGAACAGCACATTAAAACAGGTTAAAAACACATTAAATGAACACATAGACTAAACAGATAGATTAAAACCTAACATGCCGGGAACAAGGCGCAACAGTGTAAAAAGCATTACAACATGCTTCAAGGTCGGCGGGCTATGCATTGGCGGACCTATAGGCCGAAGGCCTGTTGGAAAAGATAGGTCTTGCACGCCCGCCTAAAAGGCAAGAGATCCTGGATGGCAGGCGTCTCAGCTGGGAGGGCGTTAATATATGTATTAATGCAGTGGTTCTCAACCTTTCTAATGCTGTGACCCCTAAATAAGGTCCCTCATGTTGTGGTGACCCCCAACCATATTTTCATTGCTACTTCATAAATAATTTTGCTACTGTTATGAATTCTAATGCAAATGTCTAATATGCAGGATGTATTTTCATTGTTACAAATTGAACATTATTTATTTTATTTATATTTATTTATATTTATTTATTATTTAAACTTGTTAGTCGCCACTCCCATACAGCTCGGGGCGACTTACGGAGCTCATGTTCACTGGGCAGACCAGTAAGAATGATACAACAACAACAATACACAATAGAAAGAAAAACAATACATTACTAAATACTAATGACGATTAGATGTTATAGGGCTGTCTTTCCTGGGGCCTTAGGCTCCTCATTTCGTTTGTCTCTAAGACTAGACAAGTCAGATCTAGTCACATCCCGAAGCTTACACCCCAGAAAGTGATTCAAGCATAGTGATTAATCACAAAAACAATATGTTGGGGGGGGGGGGGGTATGGACAACGGATGATGGGATTTGCAGTACCTTCAACCTATTCATCTCCGACTTCCAGACCACTGAGGTCCCCCACAAATCACAGACCTGGACCAAACTTGGCACACAGAACTCCCATGACCAACCCAAAATACTGGAGAGGATGTCAGAAAATATACCTTGGCATTTGGGAGTTGCTGGGATATATAGTTCCCTGCCATCAGAAAGCATTCTGAACTCATGCAACCATGGAATTGACTCAAACTTGGCATAGAGACCTCCCATTACCAACACAAAATACTGGTGAGGCTTGGGGAAAATATACATTGGCAATTAAGAACATAAGAAGAGCCATGCTGAATCGGACCTCAGCCCATCTAGTCCAGCATTCTGTATCACACAGTGGCCCCCAGTTGTACACGGGGATCTCGAGCAGAAGGGAGGGCAAAACCCTAACCTGCTCCCGACCCCCCCACAACCAGTACCCAGGGAAATTGGGAGTTGCTGGGATATATAGTTCCCTGCAATCAAAAAGTCCCCACCGCCCCCTTACAGGGTTTCTCCTGAGCCTTCCAGCGCCCCCGTAGATCGCCTCACCGCCCACCAGGGGGTGGTACCGCCCACTTTAAGAACCACCTCTATAGTCGGAGTGACGCTTCAGAGACTCTTCCAAGAACTATCCACAGGAATCAGGGCCAGCCCCTCCCATTCTGCCGACTACGCGGCCGCGTAGGGCGACGATCCCTGGGAGGGGCGTCGCCACCTGGGAGGGGCGCCGTGCCGGCCGCCGCACCCGGCCACTGCGCCTCCGCAGCCAGCGCGCCGCTGGGTGCCGCCGCCGCCGCCGCACTGCCCTGCTGCTGTGCCGGGTGCGCCGGGCGCGCTCCACAGCCAGCCCCACCAGTCGCGCCGGCCGTGGCGCGCCTCCCAAAGCACGGACGTTTCTGCACATGTGCGAATGTCCACGCATGGGCACTGGGTCTCGAGCGCGCCTGGCGCAGGCGCATGCACTTAAATGTCAGTGCTTTGGGAGGCGTGCCGCTGTGCGGCGGCGGCAGAGGAGGCGGGACCGAGTGACGCAGTGGCCGGGGGGGGGGCGCCAAAATTTTCTTCGCCTACCCCCCCGGAAAAGATAAGGCTGGCCTTGACAAAAATGCTGCTCTTTTATCAAATTATGTAACCGTTTTTAGGTGTTTTTTTTTTTACCTGGGTGTCTTGAGTAGCTTCCTCCATAGGAATCACTGTATGATTTCTGTGCTCCTTGGATCTGTCGCACACCACACAGATAGCGACATTGTCTTCTTTACAGAAAAGCTTCAGTGGCTCCTGGTGCTTCTCACAGACTCTCTCCTTGCCTGCTGCCCTCTTAGGTCCCTGAAGGCTGAGCTTCTTGGTTATTTCTACAATGTTGGCTAGTGGCCAATTTGGCCTGAGATTGCTTTTCAGGACTTCTTTCCTGCAATGAGGGCAAGAGGTCTTCGTAGTGCCCGATTTCTCCCAGCACTGGGTCACACAACCTCGGCAGAAGTTGTGCCCGCATTCTACGGACACGGGATCCTTGAAATATTCCAGGCAAATAGAGCAAGTGGCTTCCTCACAGAAATCCTCCATGGGATCCCGAGCAGCAGCCATGTCTGTCTCAGAAAGAACACAGTCAGTTTCACTTTCAGTGCTTTCACTGCAAGAGCATTTCCATTCTGGGACATGATTAGCTCCGCATGATGACAACAGTATGTTACAAAAGCAGAAAACTCCCCGCAAACGTTTTCTAAAGAATGATAACATTAAAAAAAATTCCCCAGGAAAGAATTCATCTCCTGTTATGGGAAAAAACAGCAAATGAGAGAAAAGGGAAGTCTAAAATTATAACAGTAAATCAGTAAATCTGTATATATAATAAAGCAGAATGTTTGTATGTATGTATGTATGTATGTGTGGCGGATATGTGGCAGCTTTCTGATTGGCTCCCACTGTGGGATTATTTGCATAAAGGACTCTGATTGGCCAGCCTCAGAACTCCAACATTCTAAGGCAGCAGACAGAGGGGATTGGTTGCCCTGAGGGAGTATTTGCATAAAACACGCTGATTGGGCAGCCAACACGAACATTCCGACACTCTAAAGTGGCAGAGGGGGTCAGGAAAAGGCCTGAGGCAGTCAGGCATGGTGGGAGTTTCAGACCAAAACACTCACTTCAAAAAGAAAATGACCCCTTTGCGACCCCAAACAATGAGAGAACAAGACCAAACATGGCACACAAAGCCCTCAATACCCACTCTACATCCTGGTGCAGTTTGAGGATGGACCATGGATGACGGGACTTGCAGTACTTTAACTCACTTGCTTAGAGCACTGTGGCCCACACCATAGAAGGATCAGGACCACACTTGGCACACAGATGCCCACTTTACAACCTGGTGCGGTGTAGGGCAGGATGGGCCACAAATGATGGGATTTGCAGTACCTTCACCCAATTCATTTCCCACAGAACATTGCAGCCCCTACAAATCACAGACCAGGCCCAAACTTGGCACACAGAATACCCATGACCCACTCTACATCCTGGTGCAGTTTGGAGAACAGGGGACCATGGATGATGGGACTTCCAGTACCTTCCCTCACTTCCAGAGACCGCTGCAACCCTCATCCAATGACTGATCAAGACCAAACGTGACACACAGAGCCCCCATGACCCTGGTGCTGTTTGGAGGAGGATGGACCATGGCCAATGGGACTTGCAGTACCTTCACTAAGTTCTTGAGACCACTGCACGGCACATAAACATCTAATACAAACCAACCTTGGCACACAATGCCTTCCTCAAATAACCCGGGCACCGCCGGGTCCTCAGCTAGTAAAGAATAAAACTCAAACACAGGGGAACTAAAGGTAAGAAACAAACAGGAACAGCTAATCACAGCTCAACAAAGGATTCCCCCCAGGCAGTAACAAGCCACACGTAAAAACTGTTGGGCCATCAAATGTTAATCAACAATCATAATAATACTTTATTTATACCCCGCCACCATTTCCCTGAATGAACTCGGGGTGGCTTTTATTTATTTATTTATTTTTTCAAATTTTATACCACCATTCCCAGTGCCTCATGGTGGTTCACAATACATACACAAGCAATCATAAAATAGCAATTTAAAACACAGTACAACAGTTTATAACTAATACAGAAAGGAGATGACTAGGCCGGACCATTACAGACTGAACGCCTGCCGGAAGAAGTTGGTCTTATGAGGCCAAGCCCAATAACACATCAGTAAAACAACACAGCAGCAAATAATAATCAATATAATTTACATATAAGCAATAACACACAAAGTTTAAAACCATAATGCCTGGGCCAGATGTAATATATTAAAATGTAAAATAAATAAACAATAAATAAAAAATTAATCAAGGTGTCCAATTGAAACATTCACACCGATTGCCAACAGACAAGAGTTCTTTCTCCCACCCTGGACTTTCCACAGGTATATAAACCCAATGT